>OX442424.1:5407472-5431350 GCA_949361645.1 Spongilla lacustris
CAATGTCCAGGGAACTTAGCTAAATGGCTCACAACATTAATCTCTTCAAACAGTAATGTTTTCAATACTCTACAGTTCCTACAGATGAGTTCCTACAGGTGTAATTTATTATTTTCTAGACGGTGAAGCTTTTCTATAGACAAATAATATCTGAGTCTTAAAGCAGAGAGTACTCCTACATTGACTTGGTTACGCAGTAGCTAAAAGGCTCAAACACTTATATCCACCATCTAAAACCTAGATCTAGGCTTGCAACATCACAACAGCAAACACAACATGGTGCTGTAATACTACTCTGAAATCCAATTGCAGCATCAGAATTAAACCTACTTGCAGCATTAGTCGATACCAAGGCAATTCTTCAAATCACAACTACAGGCATTTCCTAAACAAGAGAGCCTACCCATGTGTTATGCATTGAAATTAAAGCACACCCAATCTTTAAACGGCACTAGTACTCTTTCCATGAAATCATCTTGACACATGAACTGATACTGTAAAACGAAAGCATCGGCCCCTAACATAAAAACACGACTCACTTAAATACTATAGTCTGTCCCTACATGATTCATCTTTCCCCAAATATTAGACTGTCAAGCATAAAGTAACAGATACCCATAAGCAAAGGTTAAAAACATTATGATATGGAAATAGCTACAACTTGATGCAAGCACATTAGTTTGTTATTTAAAACGAGGTATCTAGCTTAATTTTATGCATTGAAATTAAAGCACACCCTATCTTTAAATGGCACACTTTCCATGATATCATTCAAACACGAGCTTCAAAAAATGGAGCATTGAAAGTAAAGCACAGCAGAAACAAATCATCTACAACCTTGCTGGAGGTTTGCAACATTTGTCAGTGCTTTAAAATAAATTTACTCTAAGTAACAGAATTTGTGCACACTATCATCTAAAACCAGCAACAATTAAGGGTAGCTCACATCATGATTGCAAAGCACACAGGTCTTTCTTTAAAACTGGAACTTTCCCCATACCTATTCCGTTATTTTTTACTGAAGGAATAACACACAACGTTACAATTTAAATGAAAGCACACCCTTAGAGGTTTTCTAAGCAGATAACCTCAACAGCACTGGATGGAGGCTTGAATGCTCACTGACCCTTCACATATGGATGGTACGAGGCTTCCATATATGGCACTCACATGACACAAAAGTATTCTTTAAGCCGTAGACACAGCGATATACATGTAGCCTAGCTATGAGACAAAATCAGGTCTGCGCACAAGTTACTGCGTGCTGCTTGAGATGCTGGTATAGGCTATTATTAGCTCTGAGAGAGCTGGAAGGTATGTGATCAATTCTTACATTTCATTTTTGCGTGTCTACTAACCCGCGTGTGTGCTTCTCAGATTCACTAACTCACAGAATGGCACCGCATATCAATCCGTACGTACCACACCGTTCATTGCCTCTCTGTGCGATTGTGCTAATTGAGGATAATTGGCTTAGAGAAAGCTAATTAAAAGTGGACTCGCAACACCCACGTAGGAGGTGGGGCATACGGAGTTTTTTTTTTGCATCCGCCTTCGAATTGTATCACGTGATGTGACACCCACTAGAAGGTGGGGCATCAGGTCTGAGTGCTTAAAGATCCGCCTCCGTATTATCACGTGACTATAACAGCGATTTAATTATGAGATTAAGTCTTAGGACGAGGTCGTGTGCGCATGCGTATGCGAAGAAAAATAGGCAGTGGATCGTAGTTTCCGTTTAGTAGGTGGAAAAAATCCAATATTTTGATCGAAGCTTCACAACCGATACCTGAACACAGACGACCTTTTAAATCAGTTAATTTGTTGTGCTTATTAAAATTAATTAGCATTATTAATAATGTTTTAATTAAATTATTGGGAAAAAATTTGAGGAAACCGACCAACTTTGTTTCAAAATACCAGATTTTTTGCTCCATCCTATCAAAAGTTATTCAAAATCAAAAGCGTTGCGTTCATTCGTGGACACCCTGTATATGTTTTGGCTGCTCAGTCCAAGATATCTCGGCTAAATTGCAACCCGTAGCTATCATACGTCGAATTGTACTAACTGAAAAACAACATGAATTTATGGTTTTAATTATGAAGCAATAGCTATAGGAGTCTGTTATTCTGGGCAGAACTCCCCTTTCCGGAAATCCTGGATACATTGCCATGCTGAAGTCCATCTCTCCACCCTCTTCTGCAGACATCACCCCCAAGCCTTACTACTGGTCAAATACTCATTGACCACTGACATGTACAACAGTCTGGTTAACCCAAACAAACACTTTTAGACATGCCACAAAACTATTTACAAAATAATTAATGTCTTATCATCAGATCCTAATCCATAAGTTACAGATGACATGACTTAACATGATAATCCAAACTCTTCTTGTACAGGTAAGACTTGGTACATCCACTGTGGCTGCACCTAAACCTCTCTCCAGTATGAATCCTGCAGTGGGCCTTCAATGCACGTGAGCATATGAATGACCTTTTACAGAAACACTTGTAAATTGCCTTTCCAGTATGAGTGTGCATGTGTGTTTTCAGATGTGACTGTCGTGAAAATCCCATTCCACAATGTTCACACTGATGTGGCTTCTCTCCAGTATGTGTGTGCATGTGCGTTTTCAGATTTGACAGTTGTGAAAATTCCTTTCCACAATGTTCACACTGATGTGGCTTCTCTCCAGTATGAGTGTGCATGTGTGTTTTCAGATGTGACTGTCGTGAAAATCCCATTCCACAATGTTCACACTGATGTGGCTTCTCTCCAGTATGAGTGAGCATGTGTCTTTTCAGATTTGACAGTTGTGAAAATGCCTTTCTACAACGTTCACACTGATGTGGCTTCTCTCCAGTATGAGTGTGCATGTGCGTTTTCAGATTTGACAGTTGTGAAAATTCCTTTCCACAATGTTCACACTGATGTGGCTTCTCTCCAGTATGAGTGTGCATGTGTGTTTTCAGATGTGACTGTCATGAAAATCCCATTCCACAATGTTCACACTGATGTGGCTTCTCTCCAGTATGAGTGAGCATGTGTCTTTTCAGATCTGACTGTTGTGAAAATGCCTTTCCACAATGTTCACACTGATGTGGCTTCTCTCCAGTATGAATGCGCATGTGCGTTTTCAGATCTGACTGTCGTAAAAATCCCTTTCCACAATGTTCACACTGATGTGGCTTCTCTCCAGTATGAGTGAGCATGTGTCTTTTCAGATCTGACTGCCGTGAAAATGCCTTTCCACAATGATCACACTGATGTAATCGCCTTCCTGAAGCCATTTTCTTTCTGCAGAGTGAGTGGTACTACTGTGGCTACAATGATAAATACAACATCATCAAATATGTGCTATTTTCTAATGTCCAAACTGCATGCACTAATGTTGATTAGGACAGTACTTAAGATGCATGTGACATGAGCTCCACAGGCCTAAGGTGTAAGTTGCGAGGCTGTTTCATATAACACATCAAATACAGTGGAAACCATCACACTTTACTATTGTTGGCACACTTCAATCTATTCCAATAACAATGAGAAAAGTGATTTTGTTTAGGGAGTAAACAATTTTAAAGGTTTTGATGAAGGGCGGCAAATGGTTGTGCACCGCCCTTCCAGCTTTGATAGGGCATGGGATGCTATAGTATGTTGAAAGGGGGCTTTGTCTAGGGTTAGCAGGTCAAGCCTGCATCTCTGTCTGCAACCCTTCCCTCTAAAACAACCTATCCCCAAATTAGATTGTCACTGTCTGGTTCCAGGTATTGTATGCTGCTATATGTATATATAAACGGTGTTCTTGGGAAAGCAGCCATTCAGTCTCATAGTCAGCCTATCGACGTCCTGAATATTGCTGACCCACCCACCACTCCGCTTGCCCATTGATTGTACCTTGTACGCTGATTTTCATGTCATACATTAATGGCAGGCCACACCCTTTGGACTTCTACCTGTAGCGTTGGACAACCTCTCCAAAATAATCACAGTTCTATATATCGCACAGATTAATAATTACATGTAGGCTTAGCATACAGTCTACACCACATCTCCCTTTCCACAGATCAGGAAGTTGAAACAACTATTCAGTATCGCTCAGGAGGATGAATACTGGCTCCTGTTTGAGAACGTGTCATCATTTGGTGTGACCTTTGTGTTTGTTTTGGTTCACTATGCTTTGTCTCTATGTGTGTTTCTGAGGGTTGATTCTGTTGTGTCACATCTTCCTGGCCTGTTACTGTTTGGGTTCTCTGGAATGACATCCACCGTCTTCAGTAGTGACAATGTAGGAGCGGGGTGCTGCTGCTGGTTCTATCACTCTGCCCAGTGTTGGCTGATGTTTCTTATCAGTAATCCATATGGCAGTATCATCTGGGATATGGGAGAGTGAATGAGTCTATTGACGCATATCATAATTTACCTTGCCATTGTTCTACTTTCTGTCATCTTGTATTCGGAACTCCTTCAAGGATGGCCACTTAGACTTCAATTGTTCTGGTAGTAAGGGAAGGTTAGTATGAAGTCTCTTTCCATTAGAAGTTCAGCAGGTGAAAGTTTACACCACGGTAAAGGGGTTGATCGATAGATGAGCATTGCAAATAAGGGGTCTCTGACTTCCTCAAAATATTCTTCACAGTTTACACTGATTTTTCAGCATGCCCATTGCTCCTGGTAAAGTGAGGGCTGCTTGTCACATGCATGAAATTGTATTCTCAACCAGTTCTGAGAAGTACTGTGGACCATTATCAGAAACCAATGTTTCAGGAATACCATGTCGTGAAAAGATTGCCTTTAATGCGTCAATGACCCCTTTAAGGCTTTTGCTGTGGTATCCCTTAATTTAAGCACTTCCGGGTATCATGCATAGTAGTCTGTAACAACATAACTTTCTTCTTTGAAGACGAACAGGTCTGATAAAACTCGCTGCCATGGAAGATCAGGCAGCAAAGTGAGCATCAGCAGCCCTGGGTGGTGTGAGAATTCCCTCACACAGGTTGAGCAACTCTGAACAAGATCCTTAATCTGCTGTCCAATACCTGGCCACCAAACTGATATCCATGCTCTTTCTTGGCATCTAACAATCCCTTGGTGTCCTTGATGCAGTTTCTTGAGGGTCTCCCTTTGAAGTTTCTTTGGTACTGTAACGAGCTGCATGCGCTTGCGCAGAAAGACCTTCAGTGTCGTGTGACATTTAATATATAAAGTACCTATTTTTGTATTAAGTTCAGTTGTAACGCGTGATTGCAAGTGCTATTAACTGCTGTCACTATATCGTACCTGTTGGTCACTTACACTGGCGTAGTCGGCATCATGTCCGGGAAGCCACTACTCCTTCCCGAATTGTTTGCCGGTGAGTCTCAAAACTGGACAGAATGGCTGGAGCATTTCGAGAGTGTGGCAGCCGTAAACAAGTGGGAGAGCGACGCCGAGAAGCTGAAGTGGCTCAGAGTCCGGCTCACCGCCAAGGCGCAGACGGCAGTCCGCAAACTGCCGGGAAGTGTGCGGGATAACTATGGTGAGTGTATCAAAGCTTTAAAACAGCGTTTTGAACCCGACAGCAAAAAAGAGTTGTACGTCGCTGAACTCCACACCCGAGCGAGACATAAAGGCGAAGATTGGGCCTCCTACGGGGACACCCTAAGGACGCTGGCGGACAAAGCTTACGGAGACCTGGAAGAAAAAGCGCGAGAACGACTGGCACTAACCCAATATCTTTCTCACATAGATAATCCGCAGGTTGCTTTCGGAGTAAGACAGAAACGTCCGGAAACGGTGCAAGCTGCAGTGGTTGCTACTACTGAATTAGAGTCCTACCTCGGGAGTATCAGCACTGCCAGTCAGCCTACACGAAGAGACCCTGTGCCTGCCGTCTCTGTGGTTTCATCAGTTGCGGAAAATGAACCGGTGTCAGCAGCTCTCAAACAGTTGAATGAGAGGCTAGAAAGGCTCGAAGTGCAAATGGTAAGCGCTCACTCTGACTCGCGCACACATAAGCCACAGGCTGACGAAGTTCATGGACGGAAGGCTACTGCGGCACTTACCTGTTGGAACTGCGGGAAGAGAGGGCATATAGCTAGGAGATGTTGGAGTCGTCAGAATCCCAATGAAAAGCATCAGGGAAACTTCAACCCCTCGTCGGCGCGGGCCAGCCGTGCGAGGGAGGACATGACTCAGGCGGCCCAGACCCAGAAACATATAAGTGTGTTAACTGTGCCTACTCTATCCTTCTCTAGCGGTGCCAGCTATCGCGTGCACGGATTAATTGGCGCTATACCCCTACAACTCCTGGTAGACACTGGGGCTGCTGTATCCCTACTGAGTACGGATGTCTGGAAAAGGATAAGCACTACGGACTCGCCTATTGTGCTTCAACAATGGACGGGAAAAAAGCTTGTTGGTGTTAATGGCGCCCCACTGTCTGTCAAAGGATGTGTGCATGCTCATGTGTCTATTGGGAGTATTCCGTTTGCGGGGACCTTCATTGTATCAGGTGACCTTTTGGTTGATGCTATTTTGGGTCTTGATTTTATCGAACGTCATCATTGTGTGATTGATTGTGAAAACAAAGTGCTCAAATTCCCACTCGTAAACCTTTCTGTAGGTCTGCAGAACGATGGCAATGCAGTGGAGAGCCAGCAATCAGGGACTGTGCGTTTCGTTACAACCCAGAAAGTAATTGTTCCACCGGAAAGCGAGATGGAAATCATGCTGAAGGCTATTGATGGTAAAGATTCAATCGCAGGTGTATGGATGGTGGAAAACAATCCAAAGATGCCACATGGTGTCATAGTCGCCAGAGCTATTGTATGTCCCAACAATGGGCTAATTTCTGTTCGCATCCTTAATCCTCGAGATTGTAGCATTCTTTTGAAGAAAGGGGCGGAGCTAGCCATGATGGAGCGTGTTGAGTTTGATTCGATATCAAATGTCTCAACAGTGAACATGTCGGGAGAGGTGTTGCCAGCAGACCAGGAAGTCCTCTGGTCATTGGTGTCCAAGGTGGGGGAACATGTCAGTGCAGTCGAGAAGGAGCGAATGTTTGCATTGTTACAGGAATATGCTGATGTTTTTTCTTTCGCAAGCAGTGATCTAGGTCGTACGTCTGTTTTGCAACATCGCATCGATACAGGCAATGCAGCTCCAGTTCACCTTCCTCCCCGACGAGTTCCCCAAGCGCGTAGAGAGGAAGTGCGTCGTCTCTTACAGGAAATGCTTCATAGCGGGGTTGTCGAACCCTCGGAAGGACCTTGGTCTTCTCCAATCATCTTAGCAAAGAAGAAAGATGGGTCCCTACGATTTTGTGTGGACTATAGAAAAGTGAACGCGATCACCAGGAAGGACGCCTACCCTCTCCCTCGTGTTGACGACACACTGGATATGCTAGGCGGATCAAAGTTTTTCAGTACCTTGGATCTGGCGAGCGGATATTGGCAGGTGGAAGTGGCCCCTGAAGACAGAGCAAAGACGGCATTTACGACCTCAGAAGGGCTCTATCAGTTCAAGGTAATGCCCTTTGGCCTCTGTAATGCCCCTGCCACCTTTCAGCGTTTGATGGATCGCGTACTGGGTGGCCTTAAATGGTCCAGCTGTTTGGTGTACTTTGATGATATTATTATCGTAGGAAGTACATTTGACGACCATTTACGCAACATTGGCAGTGTGTTGATGCGGCTTAGGGGGGCGGGGCTGAAGCTCAAGCCAGCCAAATGTAATTTTTGCCAACAGCAGGTGTCATTCTTGGGGCATGTAGTGTCCAGCAGGGGGATTTCTACTGATCCAAGCAAGACAGAGGTGATCTCGAAGTGGCCTACTCCGCAGTCAAAGCGTGAGCTTCAGCAATTCCTCGGATTGGCAAACTACTATAGAAGATTTATTAAACATTTTGCCGATATTGCAAAGCCACTGCACAGATTAACGGAAAAGAACGCCACCTTTGAATGGACTGAGACCTGCCAGCTAGCCTTTGACAAACTGCGTAAGTGTTTAATGTCCTCCCCTGTGCTGGCATATCCAGACTACTCGAAGCAGTTCGTATTGGACACAGATGCTAGCGATTGCGGAATCGGAGCAGTATTATCGCAAGTTAATGATGATCAGTCTGAGTGTGTGATTGCCTATGCAAGTCGTTCTCTTAGCAGACAGGAGCGGCGGTACTGTGTGACCCGTAGAGAACTGCTGGCAATCGTTGAGTTTGTCCAGCACTTTCGCCAGTATCTCCTCGGTCGACAGTTCACCCTGAGAACAGACCATGGATCTCTCGTCTGGATAAGAAACTTTAAGGAGCCGGAAGGACAGGTCGCCCGCTGGTTGGAGAGACTGGCTGAGTACGACTTTGCTGTGGTTCATAGACGGGGCTCTCAACATAGCAATGCTGACGCCCTGTCGCGACTTCCCTGCAGGCAATGCGGTCGCAGTGATGAAACACAGGAAGAGGTGGCAGCTGAAACCGGACCCATCACCGCCGGAGCTGTATCGGTGTTACCGTTTCAAACCCATACCCCAGAGGAGATGACTCGCTTGCAAATGGAGGACCCTATTGTCGGGCCTGTGTACCAAGCAGTAAAAAACGGAAAACTGCCATCCCACGATGAGCTAAGTATTTTGGGAAGGGAAAGTAAATTGCTTTTGCAACAATGGGAATGTTTGCTCATAAAAGACGACATGTTGTGGAGAAAACAGTTGGAAGGTAGAGATGTGCTCCAGTTAATTGTACCCTATAGTCTTCATCCAACTGTGTTGAAAGATATCCACGAAGGGGCTGCAGGGGGGCATTTGGGGGAAAGGAAGATGTTAGGACGACTGAAGGAGCGTTTTTACTGGCCAGGGTGTAGTGAAGGAGTAAGAGAGTGGTGTAGGGCATGTGCTAGATGTGCAATGCGGAAGTCACCCGCCCCTAAAAATAGGGCAAAATTGCAGTCTTTGCGAGCTGGCTACCCAATGCAGATTGTCTGCGTAGACATAATGGGCCCACTGCCAATTACTGACAAAGGAAGTAAATACGTTTTAGTGGCTGCAGATTGCTTCACTAAGTGGGTCGAGGCCTATGGAATCCCGAACCAAGAGGCGGGAACTGTGGCAGTAAAATTAGTGGATGAGATGTTTTGTCGTTTTTCCCCTCCGGAGCAGGTTCACTCGGATCAAGGTCGACAATTTGAATCGGAGCTTCTTAAAGAGATCTGCAGTCTACTACAAATCAAGAAAACACACACCACTCCGTACAGACCCCAAGGAAACGGCATGGTTGAGCGCTTCAACCGTACACTCCTCGACATGTTGGCCACTACAGTTAACGATCACCCAGCTGACTGGGAAGTGTATATCCGTAAGTTGTGTTTTGCGTACAATACGAGTATTCACTCATCTACAGGTTATAGTCCTTTCTTTTTAATGATGGGCCGTCAGGCGAGCATCCCTATTGACCTTATGTTTCCCGTAAATAAAGAGCAGGAAAAGGAAGTCCCTGCATATGTGCATCAGCTGCGGGAGGGACTTCAGAGCGCCTACGCCCTTGTGAGAGAACAATGTGAGACGGAGCACCAGAGGCAGAAAGCTATATATGACAAGAAGGCTCATGGCAGACCTTATGAAAAAGGTGATCTGGTTTGGTTGTTCTCTCCTGCAGTTCCCCGTGGACACAGCAGGAAACTCCACCACCCTTGGAAAGGACCATTTGTAGTGGTCGATAAGATCGGGATCACCACGTACAAGATCAAGCCAAGCAGGAATAGCGGGAAATGTCAAATTATACATTTTGACAGGTTGAAACCCTGTGCACCCAACACTCTGGAGGCGGAGATACCACCGCCTACATCAAACAGAAAGAAGTTGACGGCAAGGAACTCGTTGCCAGACGTCCCACCTGCAAGTCATTCAGATCAATCAGCATACACGTACCAACGTGCAGACGACGCCCTCTTTACGGATGATGAAGATGATGAACTGCCTGATGCCATGAATGAAAATCAAGAGGAGGTACAAGGGCCTAGACCACAAAACCCGGTCCCAGCAGAGCTAACAACAGACGAGAGACGCTACCCAGCAAGGCAACGCCGACCCCCAGATCGTTACGGACCGTACCTCGAACATTAGAGAAGAAGGGGGAGCAGTGTAACGAGCTGCATGCGCTTGCGCAGAAAGACCTTCAGTGTCGTGTGACATTTAATATATAAAGTACCTATTTTTGTATTAAGTTCAGTTGTAACGCGTGATTGCAAGTGCTATTAACTGCTGTCACTATATCGTACCTGTTGGTCACTTACAGTACCATCATTCGTTTTCCGTACAGCAAAAGATTTTTTTATGAACTACCAGGTCACCCTGTACTTTCCAATAGTGTTTCAATTTTGTGTTTGTCTGGCCAAACCCTGTTGAATGTATTGAATAACCATTGCACAAATTAGGTCATCCTGCTGCACTTTGCAATAGACTTGGAGTCTTTGCGGACTGGCTGGAAGGTCTCTGATACACCTCCATCAGAAACTCTGTTTCAGTTTCATGTCTGACATCTCCCTCCGTAAATGGTCTAGGTGCACGAGATAAGGTGTCTGCAGTAAATAGCATCTTCCTGACCACATGGTTGATCATGTAATCAAACCTTGCCAGTCTCAGTCTAAACCTAAAGATCCGAGGTGATACTTTGTCCATGTGATTTGAACCAAATTATAGGCAACAAGAGGCTTATGATCCGTTTCGATCATGAACTGCATACCAAGGACATAAGAGGAGAACTTTTCGCAGGCCCAAACACTTGTCAATGCCTCTTTCTCTATTTGGGCATAATTAGCTTCCGTGTCTGACAAGGAACAAGAGGCAAATGCAACAGGTTTCCACTCAGAATCATGCTTTTGTAGAAGTACGGCACCCAATCCATTCGAAGCATCTGCTGATATTTTTGTTTCAGCATTAGGGGCATAGATGCAGAGCACTGCAGGCTAGCTGAACTCCTTAATGCCTGTTGTTGGGCTTCAGTCCACTGCCATATACGAGCTTTCTTTAGCAATTCGCGTAAGGGCTGTGTGATTTGGGCCAGGTTGGGCGAAAAATTGCCCAATTGGTTCACCATTCCTAGAAAGTGTCTCAATTCAGGGATAGTTCAAGGTGGTTAAATGATTTGTATAGCTGCAGTTTTTTCAGGGTTGGCTCGGATGCCTGTTTCATCAATGATGTGACCCAGGAATGAGACTTGGGACATTGAAAACTTACACTTATCCTTATTACGTGTTACATTCGCTGACTGGATTCTTTTCAGGACCACCATTAAACGTGCATCATGCTGGTCTTGATCATTGCCAAATACTTAAATGTCATCTATCTGGCAAATAACTCCTTCAAGGCCCTCCAGGATGCAGCTCATGCGTTTTTGAAAGTGCTCCGGTGCACTGCTTATCCTAAAAGGCTATACCGTCCGTAGGGTGTAATGAACGTTGTAAGCAGCTTTGACTGTTCTGACAATGGGATCTGCCAAAATCCACTATTTGGATCCAGTTTGCTGAATATTCTTGCACCAGTTAGCAATGCCAGGGTTTCATCAACCTTTGGTGGTGGATGTACTTCTCTCAAAACACTGCTATTAAGAGGCCTGAAATCCACACATCTCCAGATATCCCCATTCTTCTTGGAAGCCACGACCATGCCGGCACACCATGGCGTAGGAATGTCCACTTTTGAGATAACTCCTAACAATAGCATTCTATCAAGCTCTTGTCTAACCTTCTGATGCAATGGAATTGGGATATTCCGTGGAGTGAAAAGTGTATATGGTTTAGCACTTGGCTGCAGACGAATATCAAAAGTTTCTCCAAGATTACCCAATCCTTGAAAGAGTGCTGGAAACTCATCCATTATGGATGACACACTAACTGCTTCTAATCTAGCTACATGTATTAGTTTCAATGCAATGATGGCTGGAAGACCCAACAAGTTCATCTGAAGTCCTCCCACAACAAAAATGGTTTCAATGCTTTCCTTTCCGTTGTAAGACACCTTGCCATTAAACTGCCCTATAACTCTCAGCGGGTATTGTCCAGGACCATACAGTTTTCTTCCTGCTTTTTCCAACTGTGGCTTCTTTAAGTCTCTGTAGCTCCATTCCGATATTGCAGTGACTTCCGCACCAGTGTCAACCTTAACGGTTTCATGCCTACAATGTAATTAACAATTATATGAGTCGTGCCGGTAACTAATTTCATTACAAAGCTTGTTTGAAATGGAGTGATATACGAGCGAATAACTTTTGGACGGAGCATCCCTTTGTAATGTTCTTCACATATTCTTGGAAAGGAATGTTAGCACTACGATTCGGTGTCCTTTAAGTGGTTGCATACTATACAAAACAAGCCGTCCGTGTGGGTTGAAAGATAGGTACGTGAAAAAATAGTTATTTAGCTTTTTTGACGCTTCCTATTCAGGTATTAACCAGGTATAAGTACCAGTAGATAGCCTACATAGTGTATGAGGTTTCAGCTAAGCTTTAGACTCTTCGTAGTCAATAACAAGTACAGCAGCTTAAGTGGTGGGCGCACTTAGAAATAGAGTGTGTTTTGAAACTAATTAGAAGCTAATTATCGAAACGGTACCTGTGGTTGACCATTGTAGTTTTAGATAGCCAGACGAATGTTGAGTATTTCCAGTTAGCGATGTTTCCAATCAACGTCCTACGAGTCATAAAACAAAACTGTTGAACATATGATGTATGAGCATAGATTACGTATATTTGGTAAATTCTGACATTGTTTTGTATATACAGCAAGCTGTAAATGTAATATTGCTGATAATCTACATGATGCAAATGCTATGTTTTTTTTGACTTAAAATGTGCGAAAGTTGCAAAGCGGCTGGGACGGAGCCCCAGACCCCGACAGCACTCCCCCATAACCCCTTGCTGTACGGTTCTGCCCCCTCGCTGGACCAATCCTATTAAGAGCTTCCGCCAGGCCTGTACAGTAGCAGTTAAAAAAATGTTTCCGTAACGTTGCCATACCGTGCACAGGGCATGCACGTTTATAAACTGCAGCGTTCTAATTACGATCATAGCAGTCTCAACGGCGTTTGAAATATTAATAATGGCGTTCTAATATTAATAGGGTCATTCGGCGGTTCTAATTAAGGTTCCAATAGAAACATGTGCAGTTTTATCGCGCGTCAAGCTTGTGTAGTGTCAAAATGAGCAACGGGTTAAGGAAAGCACTGAAGATTTCACAGACGTAGGTTTGAAGATTTTATACATTTACATGTACTTCGATCGTTCACGTTCATCACATAGATAATTACTTTTTGGTGCACTGGGCTGAGGAAGACTCCGTATCCATTATTTGTGGCAATGACATCCGAGGTGATCAGAAAGAGGGGGGATCCTGCAGCGTGAAGATTAATAAGAAGGATTATGTTGGGAAGATCGACGCAAAAGGTACCAACATTTTTGTGGTTTTGCTAGTTGCATGTACCTGGTTAGTTGTATAAACTCGCAATTAATTCTTTATCCTGCGCTGGTAGGGCTACAATATATGGCAACACTGGATAGGGACTTCTTGAATGGGGTATATACACCCTTTGAAGTAAAGGAAAGTGTGTGTACCTCTGTTCAAAAAGAGCAGCAGGAGCAGTCATCAAAGGACAAGAGTAAAGCCCAGAAGAAGGCACTTGCAGAGCAGCAGGGGCAGCCTTCAGATGTCAGCAAGGCACAAGTGAGCAAGGCACAAGTCAAGGGAAACCTAATAAGAAAAGGAAGACTTATGGAAAGACCTCAAAAAAGCCAAAGGGAAAGATGCTTGTAGTGACTCCAATTGATCTAAGTAAGGGATGACAATGTAACAGTGTTGTAAAGTGTACACTACATGTACATACATGTTGTTATTTTTAAAATACATGTAAATGTGCTAACTGTAAAAAGCTGTTACATATTATACACCGCAGCTGCTACCACCTCCACACAACTTATTGTTCCGGATTGTGCCAGCAAGGATACATGTAGGTTGTCTAACGTACATGTACTGCTTAGGCAGCACTAAAATGAACTGATATCCATTTTGCAGCTCTCCCAAATCAGCCTACTACCTCCACACAACTTATCGTTCCACCCTGCCAGCAGTTACACGTTCTACCACCCAACCAGCAGTTACAAGTTCACCCATCCACAGTGGGTTAGGACCCCGACATTTAAATAGGGTATAATGTATATGTTTTTATTTTTTTTAATTTTTATAATACCTTGCAGCACTATAATCTGCAAAAGAAATTTCCATACTGTTTATGGTTAATAAGTGACAGTCCGCCAAAGCATAAATAAGGAGAATTTTATTAAAAGTGTAAAGGTAATTATATTTTGTTGGATTGAGTTATATATATGTTTACTACATAGCATTTTGTCTCCTGATTCTAATGATACTAATTTGTAGTGTTTTTTTTATATTGAAGACGTGAGTTTTTAAAGATTTTCCACACAAATTATTTAAAAATTGTACTCATACCAAGTTTAAACTCATTTCTAGTTGAATCTACAGCCATCTGGGCCATACATGACACATAACTACGATTAACCACCATTTGGCACTAGCAAAATAGGCGCCGCCTCCCGCCGCGTTCTAAGTTAGAGCGACAAAAGTTAAAAACAACAGCAGTATACACAGCGCCATGTTCGTAATAATTTCATTAATAACATACATTTAACACAAGAGTGGAATAAGACTTGCGAGACTTACTGGCACCTGGGCCTTTCACAGCGCTACGTTGCGCTGTCCTTTTGTTGTGTGCGGACAATATATAACACAATACTGCCCATGTTTTGTTCATTGTGTAGAGGCCTGCGTGTGCTTGCTGGCCTGCGGCGCATATACTTGTGTATTTAAGACGTGTGTGCAAACATTTGTAACGGCTAGTTTTGAAGTGATTGTATCCATTCTGTGCATCGGTGATCAAAGTTCGTTCGTTCGTTCATTCGTTAGTTCGTTCAGTTCGTTGGCGACTGCTCCATTATGGCTGAAGAGGTTGAAGATACCGGTAAACGTAATTTTAATAGACAATGGTGAAGCTTGGGAGAGATACGTTCTGAGGCAGCAGAACAATTCATCGCTGATGAAAAATTAGTTGGCAATGAAGACCAAAGGAGAGGGTTGAAAAAAAAAATGGGTTGATTAGTGCTAATGATTCTAAAGGATTGGGAACATTATCAGAAGAACCCCTAGAGCACAACAATAAAAACATTCGCATATACAGAGCATTTAGCTAGGAAAACTACCTAGCATGCCAACTTGTCTGATGTAATAACACGATTATGGATTAAGTCTGATCCTATAGTTAGAAGCTTTCAACATGCTGTCAAATGCTCATTTTGAGGTGAGGAGCACAATGTCCGGTCTTGTACACAATAGCATGCAAAATCAAGTTGCTTATCTTTGGAAGAACATCTACTTGCCTGCATGTTTGCAGATGATCAGGATCAGGATCAGGAGACAGGAACATAATCTAGAACTTTGTCTGTCAGCATGCAGCATTCACACCATACTTGCTAATTCTTGATTTTACATTTTTGAATTTTATGTAGTAAGGTTCATATATAAAGTGTTACTTTTTGTACTTCAATTGTGAAAACTAATAAGGATGTCTGCAAACATATTTAGGATATTTTAAAATTTTAATACTTAATGATATTCAAATGAAATAGAACTTGATTATTTTGGTTTGAAATATTCAAATCTTATAATAATTAAACTCGATTAATAATAAACATTTTCTTGTAACACATAATCAGAATAATTACAACATATCATTTGTTTCTCTAAATTCACTAATGTCTACATGACCCCTATTTTTAAACCACTGTGCCATCTTCAAGTTACAGCCAGTCAGTACCACCATCTCCTATTTACGGCCAGCCCATTCAACTGTCTGCTAGTTATGGCCAGCCCATTCAACCATCTCCAAGTATGGCCAGCACATTCAACTGTCTCCTAGTTATGGCTAGCTCATTCAACCATCTCATGGTTTATCAGTTCCACCACCCCTTTACTACAACCAACAAAACTCTGCATTGTCAACACAACAAACTATTCTCCACAACGAGTACGATCCTATGATCTACCATGAGGATCTCCGAGAACAAGATGCTATTCCTTCTGCTGCAGTGGTAAATCCAAATGTACAAGCACCTGGCACATTAAGAAATCATAACCAGTTTGAGCTACCAGAACCACTGCCATTACCAACTGTACCAGCTGGCAAGGCATTGCCGTCATCTGCCATCAACAAAGGTGCCCTGTCAAGTATTGAAGCAGTGCTTCAGAGCAATTTTAACACCGCATCCGTGAAATTCGAATGTTTTTTTGGCCTATTTTGTCGAACTCACTTTTTGGAAAATTAGTCGGAAGGGTTCCAATAGCAACAAATAGCGGTGTACCTAGTAGTTCAACTCCCTACACAATGTTTGGAGCTACTGTCAGCCTTGTAACCACTTCCGCCGAGGACCTGCGTTTGTTTAGAGTTGAGAGGGTAAGACTGTTACCGAAAAAGGGACACTTTTTCTGACAAGGTTTTGGAATTTAAAAACAACATAGAAACAAGCAATAAAACTCTTTTGGATCTCGTCTCCGGACCTAAACGCCTAATTTTGGCCATTCGTAACGTAATTTTACGTGTTGATTGACGTCACGCGAGTCTGAGTTACAAACGTCACTACGATAAGTTACTATAAATATGCACCACATGAGACAAATAACCGCTCTCTTTCCTCCAGTTGTTTGTTCCCGTCTGGTTATTTGATTATCTCGTACCCAGATATAAATTAACTACACTGATCTATGTAAGTCCTCGAACGAGGTGAATAACTGTCAGTGAGTTTTGTACAAGAACTAAGCTAACTGCCAACACAGTATTCATTGTGGCCTCCTATTCGTACCAAATGACATTTAAAATCGTATCTAAAGCGGCTCTTAATTGTCTAGAAAAAAAGTGTCCCCAGCAACGCTTCGTAACCGAAAAACATCAAACCGCGTCACTTTGAACACATACAGGTCCGTGTCCATGATAGATATAAGGCAGACAACAACGCCAAATGTATTGGCGATAGTTGAACTGTATAAAAAATATGCTTTTGCAGACAATTGGGGCGTTCCGACTAATTTTAAAAAAGTTAAGATCGACCAAAAAACATTCGAATTTCACGGACGCGGTGTTAAACTAAGTGGTGAGGGTAAACCTGGCACATTGGCACAAGTATTGGCCAGGGAAGCAATATTTGGAGAAGATATGATGAAGAAATGCACACCTTTTGGGAACAGCCATCTTAACACACTTCCAACTGCTGAAATGAAACTGTTAAAGAACGTAATGTTCAAGCAGTTTCCACAGTTTCCATCGCTGCCCGCAGGAATTTGAACTGATATGGAGTAAGTGTGTGACTGCTGTGCAGCAGTCATGCAAGCGGCAGCACGGGTGAAAGTCACACACGAACTATGCTGGTAATTTATTTTTATTGTATATTAAGTGCACCATTTCATTTCATTACATCAATTCTTGCTACGTATATACCTACATACAAACAAGTACATATATATATATATATATAGGCCAAGAAACTTAACCCTATCACCACTGGCCTTTAACGATTGTCATGGCAGCTAGCGCTGACCCCTCCACCCAGACCTACAAGTTAACCACATCACCTCTGCCTCTAACCACTGTTACGTCTGGGCAAACTCCCCACCCAGACCTACAAGTTAACCCCATCAACACTGCCTCTAACCATTGTTATGTCTGGGCAAACTCCCCACCCAGACCTACAAGTTAACCCCATCAACACTGCCTCTAACCATTGTTACGTCCGGGCAAACTCCCCACCCAGACCTACACGTTAACCCTATCAACACTGCCTCTAACCATTGTTACGTCCAGGCAAACTCCCCACCCAGACCTACAAGTTAACCACTGCCTCTAACCATTGTTACGTCCGGGCAAACTCCCCACCCAGACCTACAAGTTAACCCCATCAACACTGCCTCTAACCATTGTTACGTCCGGGCAAACTCCCCACCCAGACCTACACGTTAACCCCATCAACACCGCCTCTAACCATTGTTATGTCCGGGCAAACTCCCCACCCAGACCTACAAGTTAACCCCATCAACACTGCCTCTAACCATTGTTACGTCCGGGCAAACTCCCTACCCAGACCTACACGTTAACCCCATCAACAATGCCTCTAACCATTGTTATGTCCGGGCAAACTCCCCTTCCAGACCTACAAGTTAACCCCATCAACACTGCCTCTAACCATTGTGCTGGCTTTTTTGTCTTTTATCATTCAGTGCTGCACTGAAGAACCTGCCCCCTTTACAAGTTGGAGAGCCAGTTTTAGATAAGGAGGTCAAATGTAAAAAAAAAGCCACTTGGAACCTGGGCTACTGTCTTACATAAGTTATCCAGTCGGTCCTATGTTGTAGAAGTAAAAGATAAACTGCTACAGAGAAACAGAGAGTTTTTGAAACCATCAAAGAATCTGCCTGCAGTTCACACTGAGCCAGAGGAATATCCTGAACCTGAGATATCAACATCAGCTGCTCCTGGGCCAGGACTGGTAACAGAAAAGGTAGTACCAAAACAATCTAATGAGGGAGCTACTGTCAGTAATATGTTGCCAGCCACAGTAGTGGTCAATTCACGGACAAGGTGTACCAAGCGGCCAGCCTGGTGGTGACAGACTGGTGCTGGTCCCCAGAGGAAGACACCTGGTACCTTTGGCTGCAGTACCAACAACAACTACAAGTGGTCCTGTGTTTCGGAAACCAGAGCGGTACACGGATTTTGTAAATATGGAAAGAAGCCAATGAACATTGAAAAGAAAAAAAAAAGGAATGTTTATGTATGATGTAATGATTGTGATTGTGTGTCACGTGATTTGTATAGCTTTGTGCATGTTCTGTTTAGCTAGAGATCAGTTTGCATCCGTTGTTGTGAGATCTTTAAGGAGGGCCCAAGCCCCGAAACGTGTACTAGTAAGCTAGTACGTCCAGTCCGATTAAAATACACATTTAGTTCCTCCTTTGAGCAACACAGGCCTACGAATCACTCGCTCAGTCTATTCATTTACAAGACAACATGATGACCTCAATCGTCTCGTAGCATACTGGTAAATTAATATACGCGAACGAATGCAAGGCAGCATACACCAGGGGTAGACAGTGTTCTTTCAATATTGTTAATATGTCAATTGCAAGTCAGCTAGGGTGGACAAATTAAACGTGATCTTAATCTTTAATCCCCACGGCTGTTTCATTGCATTGAAACCTTGGACAAAAAGGCTACGCCCCTTGATACGAACATTTTTCATAGCAACGGACATAATTACAACCCTAGCAACACATCTGTTCTTGTGGATGGACCTTTTTGTACAGACCGTTTCGATACAATGCCGGCGTTGCCCTGGTAAAGTTTCCGCCCTTATAAAGTACCTTCAAATTTTAACAGTGTAAAGCCGGTAGGTTGTTTCTATATTTTCCAATGTCATCTCGTGGTGCCGCGTATTCTACTAGAAGTTGTGAGCCTTCAGAATATTGTTATTTTTAGCGCTATCACCCACGATGCCATATTCTGTATAGTGTATTGGCTATTTGTCTATGCATTGGTAAAGATAGATCTTAACCAGATTGCTCTCTGGATGCATACTAGGTGAAACCCTACTGCAACGGGGCCAGGGATGAACCCAACCTTACCAAGGCTGTTATGAAAAGACACGGCCCGGGCTGTTCTCCCACGAGACAGCATCCTGCATACATGTATGGCCTATCCATTTTTGCATATGGTATTCAAGCAATGTGGTCTGAGTGGAGCCTAGGCCTGTGGTATTGGAAACAAGGCCTGCTGGGGTTTAACTGGAACCATGGTCCATGAAGTTGGCTACATGTACACCCATGACCCATCCAATGCTCTATGTACACTCATCCAATGCCCCCCATGCACACTCATCCAATGCCACCAATGCACACCCATCCAATGTTCCCCATCACACACACCCATCGAATGCCCCACATGGGTCATGCACACACATTGAAATGAATGCCCCCCATGTACACCCATCCAATGCCCCCCATATACACACATCCAATGCCCCCCATGTACACCCATCCAATGCCCTCCATGTACACCCATCCAATGTCCCCAATGTACACCCACCATGCACACCAATTCAATGTCCCCATGCACACCCATCCAATGCCCCCATGTACACCCTTCCAATGCTCCCATGTACACCATCCAATGCCCTCCATGTACACCCATCCAATGCCCCCCCCCCATGTACACCCATCCAATGCCCCCATGTACACCCATCCAATGCCCCCCATGTACACCCTTCCAATGTCCCCCATGTACACCCATTCAATGTCCCCATGCACACCCATCCAATGCCCCCATGTACACCCTTCCAATGCCTCCCATGTACACCATCCAATGCCCTCCATGTACACCCATCCAATGCCCCCCCATGTACACCCATCCAATGCCCCCGATGTACACCCATCCAATGCCCCCGATGTACACCCATCCAATGTCCCCATGTACACCCATTCAATGTCTCCATTCACACCCATCCAATGCCACCATGTACACCTATCCGATGCCCCCATGCACACACACCCATCCAATGCCCCCCCATGCACACACACCCATCCATTGCCCTATGTACACTCATCCAGGCTCGTGGGGTGATCATTTCAGTTTTATGATGGTCTATGGTGAGCTGTGCCATCTGTTGCTGTACCCATATGAAGTTGCATAGAGTGAGGGATACTTAAAAGAAACCATTTGCATACCTTACAAGTGCATGTGTAGCTGAACATAGCACTTAAAGTGATTCTTCAGCTCTTTTGCCACAAGAACACGTGAGCTTTAGTTAAGCAAAAGGTGCAAAACATTTGGGGGTGGATCTCAGGTGTATCAACAAGAATGTTTACGTTAAAAGCCACAAGAAACTTGTCAGCATAGGAGATACAGCTGTATGGTGGCTCTGGTTCTACTGCTGTCCCCTTTGCTTTGATCCCTCTATGCAATTTGCCCCCGCACACTCGGCACAGATCATCTAGTGCTGCACTTCCATTCTTGTGGTGCGCGTTATTCATAATTTGGGTATGTGTGTTATAATTATTATAGAAGGGCGTAGGAGACGCGGCACCACGGACTGAAAACATATTCTTATCTGGCAAAGATACCACTATAAGCTGTTTATTTACCGACAGCACTTATAAGGGCGGAAAAAAAGCTACACAGTCGTGATTTTATGTTACTTTTCCCGCCTAAAAAGAAGCATCTTATGCGCGGAACGAAATGCAGTGCGCCACTCGAGGCTAATGGATGCGTGAGGCTAAATCTACTAAGAAGACAAGTTCTAGTTACCGTTTGTTGCAATTTTATTCGCATTAGATCGATTGGCTGCGGAAAACTCAAGTTGAAACTTTAATGAGCTTGTAAAGGGAATGCGGTTGTTGAACCGTAAATCTTTTTCCTCTGCTCTAATTATGACCCTTTTTGTCCAATTGTAACAGCCGTGTCCCCCGATGCATAACGGGTTATGCAAATGCCTATAACCGGTTTAGCATTTTTTAAAAGTGGGATACCACTTGTTTGGTTGATGATATCTTCTTATTATGTCTATATTCATTTGATAGCTAGATGCTTGCTAGGTCGGGGTTTCAACCTTTGTTCGTGATTACATAAACCAATGCGATGGTACAAAGTGTCAAAGTTCGAGTGGACAAAATGGCGCACTGGCAAAAGGTGCCGAAGTTGATGGATGTATCGCAAAAAAACTCCAAATAGAAGGAAGGTGGTAGAAGTGACTGGCGTTGGTCCCAAAGACGATTACACGTCAAATGGAGCGATGGCACGCGAACGGACGAGACTGAGTGGGGGATAGAGATACGTGGTTATGCGAAGGCTAAGCGATGGGGGAGGAAGCGGAAGAGATCAGCTCGATTAGATTCCATAGCTAGCGAATGTGAGGAAGTGGATGAGAATGACGAGAAGGAAAAAGAGACGATACACAGCCTAACTGCTTAGGTTTAACATGCATAACGGGTTAGGCGGTTCTCCGGGGGATTAAAGGTTAAGTACCACGGCATATGAATAAGTACAGAATCTTATTCTAGTACATGAACGTACCTGACAATGCACGCGCTCTATGTAGTTCTAGCTTGATCTTTTAAAATTAATTGACTATAAATTCTACAACTGATTAACAAATTAAATAATGAATCTCCCCCCAACCCCAAGGGCATTTGGGCATGGGGATTTCAGTCCCAGGTCAGGCTATGTGACGACCCACCTCCTGTACCACAACTTGGGGGGTCAACCAGGAGGAGGTGACTAATTGAACTGCCAAAGGTAAGGAGATGTGGCATCCTGAACACTCAAACTGCACACGTGGCCAGCATTTTCAACACCTCACGATCATGTCTGGATTGAGTGATCGATCTAGGACCTAGCAGACATGCTTTACTATATGCTGGCTTGTACTGCTGTGTGGTCTTTTACCATATAGTGCTGCACCTGTGGTGAGCATGCACTGTTCATGTGAGAAATGTGGCCTCCTGATATAATAAAAAGTGCAAGACATATTCCAACTTTATTATTGTACAATTACTGTGGGCACTAAGAGTCTTCTTTCAGCCATTGGAGGAGCTGGGGTGTAAAGTAACTGATGATGTCAGCACCTATGGGGGGAAGGAGGAGGCATATGGTGTGTGCATGTGTGTGCATGTGCATGTGTGTGTGCTTGTGTGTGCATGTGTGTGTGCATGTGTGTGAGAATGTGTGCACGTGTGTGCATGTGTGCGCATGTGCATGTGCATGTGTGTGTGCATGTGTGAGCATGTGTTCATGGGGGTATCTGTGTGCATGTGTGCATATGTGTGTGTATCACTGTATGTGTGTATGTGCATGTGTGTATGTGTGTCATGTGTGTACATGTGTGTGTATGTGTTGCATGTGTGAAATATGTGCATGTGTGTGCATGTGTGTGTGTGATATAGTGATTTTGTAAACAATGTTTAATATTTTGATAAAGTGCAAATGGGTGTGCACCACCCGTTCCAGCTTTGATAGGGCATGGGAAGCTGTTGAAATAGGGCTTTGTCTAGGGTTAGCAGGTCAAGCCTGCCTCTCTGTCTGCAACCCTCCCCTCCAAACAACCTATCCCCAAATTAGATTGTCTACGTCTGGTTCCAGGTATTGTATAACTGAATGGTGTTCTTGGGAAAGCAACCATTCAGTCTCATTAGCCTGCCTATCCACCTGAATATTGCTGACCCTCCCACCACTCCATTTGTGTACCTTGTACACTGATTTTCATGTCACACATCAATGGCTGGCGGGCTGCACCCTTGGGGCTTCTATCCTGACCAACCACGTCAAACCCATGACCACGTCATGGTGTAGCACACCTGGTCGCACCCAAGGCAAGCCAGCACTACTTTGGTTCATGGTCAGTCAGCAGGGAGGGCCTACCACTCACCATGACCACGTCATGGTAGTGGCACGTCTGGTAGCACCCACGCCAGATTTGGTCTGATGGGTACACCCTGTCACCAGGTTGCCGCCTGACCCCTTTTGGGCAAAACTGTTATCTGTCAATTATAGAACAGATGTATGAAAGGGGTGGAGGGAACTGACAGTTAGAGATACATTTATGCATTAGCACAGTATGAGCATTCTTACAGGAGTACATGTACATGTAGGCATTAGCATGGAATGAGCATTCATACAGCATTAATTAGGTGTTACATGTACCCCACACAGTAGCAACTGAGTTCTGTACATTGTAGAAGTGTGTAACTTGCTACAAACTGGTTTAGGTTGTCAAAAACGGTTTGGTTTGTAGTCCAGACAGGTTTT
>OX442424.1:5431550-5620382 GCA_949361645.1 Spongilla lacustris
ACTACAGTATGCACATGTGTGTGAATGTGTATGTGTATTTGCATGTGTGCATGTGTGTGTACATGTATGTGTGTGAATGGTTGTGAATGTGTGTGTGCATGTGTGTGCATGTGTGTGCATGTGTGTTGCATGGGTTTGTGCATGTGTGTGCATGTGTGTTGCATGGGTTTGTGCATTTGTGTTATGTGTTATGAGTGTGCATCTGTGAGAACGTTTGCATGTGTGTGCATGTGTGTGCATGCGTGTGCTTGTGTGTGCATGTGTGTAAATGTATGTGTGCATGTGTGTTATGTGTGAGAATGTGTGCATGTGTGTATGTGTGAGAATGTGTGCATGTGTGTGCTCGTGTGTGCATGTGTGTACACATGCACATGCACACACACATGCACACACATACACACACATGCACACACATGCACACACATGCATATGCACACATGCATATGCACACACAAGCACACATGCATACATGCACATGCATGCACATACACATACACATTCACACACATGCACACATAACATACACACATGCAAACACAAGCACACACATGCACACACATGCACACATTCTCACATATACACACATGCACACACATGCACACATTCTCACACATAACACACATGCACACATACACACATGCACACAAGCACATGCATGCACACACATGCACACTTTCTCACAGATGCACACACATAACACATAACACTAATGCACAAACCAATGCAACACACATGCACACACATGCACACACATGCACACACACATGCATACACACATTTACAAACATTCACACACATGCACACATGCACATGCATGCACATACATGTACACACACATTCACACACATGCACACATAACACACATGCACACATACACACATGCACACGTGTGTATGTTTGCATGTGTGTGCATGTGTACATGCTCTCCTGTGGCTGCACCTCACCTGCCTCAGCATACACAAGAGCCACTTCAGCCAGTCTCTGGATCCTGGCCTTGTTGTCATGGGTACCATCAGGACTCAGAAGCCCTGCAATGACATCAGGAGCCCATCATAAAGTGGTGCAAATATTAACATACACTACATGGCCTAAAGTATTTGTACATGTATGTATACGTGAATCAGTGTCAGGTCTGACATCACATGCCAGGTTGCCATATCACAGTTGCTACACATGAAAGACAGTTGTACATGCAGACGCAGTTATCATTTAGTTGTATGTAAATGTATGTATCTTAACTGAATCAAATGAACACATGTCCACATATGAAAATAGGCCCAAACACACACACACACACACACACACACATACACACACAAATACACGTTACAACACGCCACGTACGCACCGCTGTGCGCTTTGGGTTTTTGGGTAGGCCTACTAGTATATGGAACGCACCTAACAGTATATATATATATATAATAATAATCAATATAAACGATGTTTCTCGATCGGTAGCCAGGCGTGAGCCGTGAGCTTTTCTGGCTGATAGGCTACAGTAATAGTCCGCTACTGGTACGACGTACATGTCATGTCGTCTCGTCCCCGGACCCTTTCGTTGCGTATATTACTTTATTGCGTCATATTGATCTTTCTTTTTTGTTTGAAAGGTTAACTTTAAAATAGCCTTATTGGATATAATTATTATTGAGCCCGTAGCCGACTTTCCCACTGTTCCGATATATATATATGTAATAATTATATATCCTGTTTGTACATGTATATGTATATATATATATGCCTGTATTCTGAGTGGATACATGTGCATGTAGTGTTGCGCGATCACGCCGAGAGTTTTGAATAAATTAAGAATTATGAATAAAGTCTAGAATGTAACTATTTTGTGTGCACGTGCTATTACTGTGCATGTTCCCTGCATAATTAAGAGGATATGTATTGAAATGACCTGCTCTCAACAGTGGAGCCATTTTGGCCTATCCGGCCGTTTGATAGGAGTCCCGTTAGAAGCCGGTCCCGCTTTTAATGACATTTATAATCAGTGTCTAATCCTATATATGAAAGTTAACTCTCGATAGGTACGTTTGAGAGCATACTACAAAACACGTCGGTAGCAATTAATTGTGCACATGGATCACTTCAGATACAACTATGTGAGACATTGTACTACGGGTTCAACAACAATAGAGAATTTCTTGCTGCATGGATTTAGCAAAGATGGCGACTGGGTTTGCCTGTACACTTCAAGTGCAGGTACACCTGATCATGCTCAGTATGCTTCATAATGAATATTTGTATGATGCCGGCATGAACAGAAACGGGCAAGGATATTGCTGATGCAAGAAACACCATATGCGTGTGTATGAATCCAAAAGATCAACAAAGTAACACTTTATACTCTCAAGCCAGCACTAAAATTATACAAGTCTGGCTTCACATAGTAGCAGCAGACTAGATCTGAAATGCAAGAGACTGAGCATTTCAAAAAATTCACATGAGGTATGCACATGGGAAAATGTTACTGTCGACATGTTGCATGTGTATGT
This sequence comes from Spongilla lacustris, assembly GCA_949361645.1. Lineage (NCBI taxonomy): Eukaryota > Metazoa > Porifera > Demospongiae > Spongillida > Spongillidae > Spongilla > Spongilla lacustris. The sequence goes on from OX442424.1 coordinate 5,434,055, forward strand.
ATTATGTATACATATCCCAATTGTAGTGGATTGTAGGACTGAAAACTAAAAACCAATCAGTCATTTTAACACCCACGCATTGGCATTTAACGGTGTTTACCACTGATGACAACACACGCAAACAAAAAATATATATATAAGCTCCTATCACGATTAATCGTCGCTCTTGTATCTCCCAAAGAGGCAAATTGTTTTGTGTTTACTGCATTTTCATTTGCTTCTGTAATCATGAAAAGTTAAAGTGGCGAGGGTGCATGGGAGTACTGATACTATAAGGTAGGTACTTCAAACCCCCCGTAAAATGTACCCAAAAATTGAAGACCACGTAACGGTGCAATTTTTCACGGGTTTTCATTTTGAGAAGAGATTGTTGCCAAAGGAACCTACTGGTACGCTAAACATGCTTTAGCAGGCTTGTGTGTGTGGATTATTTCAAAGTTACTACCTTTGGGTACATTTTGATACAGTATAAAAGTGGGGAAAACGTCTACCGGGCAATGTACGTACCGCTCAAAAAATCGACCAATTCCATCGAGTGAATACGCACCTTATTTGTCACATGACATGTTTGGTATCAACTTTGACTCATTCTTTAAACACTGTACCGTTTATTACGAGAGTTTCATGTGTTTTGGTGTTGGCGCAAGGTGTTTCCCAGATGGCGCCAAATTACCTATTTAATAGCCGCCATTTTTTCACATAGATTGATACTGCCTATACATGTATTGCTGGAGCATTATTTAGAACTAAGATACACAAAGTACCGAACGATAATTTACCATACCAGAGAAAGATTTTGACTTACATGTACCTACCATTCCTTGAAGGCATTCAAGGACTTCGTTCAGTGATTATTTATGGAGCGTTATAATTTATAAATAAGACAGACATGAATGATGGTATACCATTCTTTAATTACCATTTATAAGCAAATGACGTGTGTACTTTCCAGGGCACCACTAGATCAAATATGTCACTTGACAGTTGGGAATTGGGGAAAACTAGTAAGATCTTTGCCAGATCATGAATCTGATGTTCTGTACCAATATTAATATGTAATGTGTCTTGCCTTAGCCAGACTCTCATCAATCCAGTACCATCATCTTTGATTCATCCAGGGTGTCCATTGTGGCAAATAATAGTGTGCAAACCAATTCAAGAATACCTTATATAAAAAAACACTGCATTCCGAGTGTAGCAAGTGTGCATGCAAACAGAAGAACACTGAAGTTTTGACAAAACTCATGACAACCTCAGAAAGAATAAATTCAACCCCAGATGGGATGAGAGCTTCCTCACAGTTTCAATAGAAAATACATCACCTCAATAAAATATATATTGAACAGAAAATAAACCATCACAAAGCCAGTGGAAAACAATGATGTACATTGAAAAAATATCAGCTGTTTAGAAGAGGATGATGTTGCTGCCAATGAAATGCCAAAGAAATATCAGTCAAGTCTGAAGTAAATTTACCAAGTTGAAGCTGCTCTGGAAGCCACCAGTGATGTACATGTATACTTGCTTCCGATGTTAAGCCAGAGTTCAAAAGTGACTGTTACTTATACATGTACTGGGTTCCAAATGAGACCGGCTGAAGATGATGAAGAAAATGAAATCAAATCAACTACTAGTTGATTATAGGATCTTGAGCTTTGTGACCACTTTTGCCTTAGTGTGTTTGCTTTATTATACGTATATACATGTAGAAGTGCTCTCTACTTCTATTTTGTCATGCAAATAATTGTTGTAAACATTGTATAATAAGCAAAATTAGATACCAATAGCCTTTATAGGGTCAGAAAGTTAAATTAGGAACTTTTAGTGATGATGTATATATACCTCACAGTACTACATCGTTTAAAACCATAACCGTGCCAATTTTTGTTTACCGCTCCTATTGACTACCGCGTCTCTTTTTTTCGGCTACAAACCATCAATTATTGTTCATAATATGAACGATATCTACACATATGATATACTATTATACTGCATTTCTCACGCTCTTTCCAGCTATACTAATTTTTTAACTTAAAAACCTATTACAAAAATTCTTGTAAAGTACCTATATAAGGTGTTCGATACATCCATAGACGTCCAGTCTTCCACCAAACTACCCAGTATTAATAGTTTAATAGGGATGCTGAGATACTACCTGTAGAGAGAAGCAGTGACCAATGCCAGGGCTGTCAGGAAAGTTGCAAAGCAAGTACATGTATATGTGAAGCACTGTCATGCTGTCTTTTGTGTGTCACCACCATCCACCATTCAGAGGAGGGTGGAGAAGTTCAAAGAAAGATTCAGTGATGGGAAGATGAGGTATGGTGAAACAGGCATGAATCAAAAGCTTTGAAAGAGTACAGGGAATTGTTCACAAAGCAAAATGAAGGAATGAATAGAATACAAGTACTATAGTCTATGAGGACCAGAAGACAGAAAGAAAGATGTTTTGTTCTCAGTGAGTAGACACTGTGTAGTATAATGAAGGCCCAGAGGATGAGGGAGAGAATGGTACATGAGGGAGAGAGATCAGCAGTTCAGACTGGATGCCATGAGGAGAGACTATGGAATTGATGAGGAGTCATTCCCACAGCAGTATCCAGTGGAGGAGCAGGCAAGTAACATAGATGACACACCAGTGCACAGTATGGGTATGGAGAGGCAGTGTGGTAAGGTGGACTATAGGCATGGAGAGGCAGTGTGCACGTAAGGTGGACTATAGGCATGGAGAGGCAGTGTGCAGGTAAGGTGGACTATAGGCATGGAGAGGCAGTGTGGTAAGGTGGACTATAGGTTGCAAAAGCTTGGCACATTGCCTACAGTGATCAGATCAATCATTCTGCAGAGATGTCAGCAACTATAATAGATGGCTAGAATCCTTTCTTCAGGGGTTATACAGGGTAGCCACTTTGGCTTAAAGGTAGCTGGAGCTTTTATGGGAGTAGCAGACTAAGGCCAACTTTGCAAGAGGGTCCACTGAGCAGCAGGGGATGGTTCACAGACAGGAGAGAAGGAGGCTTGACATGTACCATAGCACTATGAATTTCCGAATACTCAAAATTCAATGTAGATAGAAATTTACCAGAGGTGGGGTGTTATAAAAAAAGAAATTTTTACACAAGAAATCTTGTAAAAGTCATGAATTATCACCCCCCCCCCCCCACCATGTGTGTGTGCCCATGTGAGTTGGCCCATGTGTGTGTGCCCATGTGAGTGTGCCCATGTGTGTGTGTCCATGTGAGTGTGCCCATGTGTGTCCATGTGAGTGTGCCCATGTGAGCTCATTGATAGCCCTGTCCATCATATCAGAGGGAGCTATCAGCTGATAACCTGAGAAAGTGTCGAGGTGAGTCCTTGATGTGTAAGTGTATGTGTATGTATATGTGCAATTGTGCATTTGTGTGTGCATGTGCATGTGTGTGCATGTGTGTGCATGGTCTCCTGTGGCTGCACCTCACCTGCCTCAGCATACACAAGAGCCACTTCAGCCAGTCTCTGGATGCTGGCCTTGTTGTCAAGGGTACCATCAGGACTCAGAAGCCCTGGAATAACATCAGGAGCCCACCATAAAGCACTTGACCTGAATCAGTGTTGGGTGCATTCATAAATAAACTCAAGAGCCATTTCTTTATATCAAGTACATGTGACGTCACACACCAGGTTACAGTTGCTACACATGAAAGACAGTTGTATACAACTTGCAGAGTTTTGTACATTAACAGAATGTCAATATTCAATATGTCCAACCAAATGTAACCTGTCAATGCATACTTGCATGTATTAGAAGAAAGCCTGACATAATAGTTAATTAACTCCACAACTAGATAATCTGTGTACGCACACAGGCAGATGTCACAGGCCACATCCTTGAACTGTGCCCTCACCTCCTTGATGCCCAGTATGGTTGGGTTGGTGGGGTCAGTGGCTATGGATCCTCTTGAATCCTAACATTGGATATAAATCACAGCCCTATATAGACTTAACCAATGCACAATGTTTATTAGATTGTTGATACATGTGTATGTATATGTATATATCTTACTGAATCAAATGAACACACACACACAACACCATACATGCACATGCACATGCATACACACACACACACAACACCATACATGCACATGCACATGCATACACACACACACACACCATACATGCACATGCACATGCATACACACACATACACACACACAGCACCATACATGCACATGCACATGCATACACACACACACACAACACCATACATGCACATGCACATGCATACACACACATACACACACACACAGCACCATACATGCACATGCACATGCATACACACACACACACAACACCATACATGCACATGCACATGCATACACACACACACACACGCACCATACATGCACATGCACATGCATACACACACACACACAGACCTTCTGCCCGTTTGTGGGTACTCCAAATATGAGAATGGCCTTTAATCCATTCTTGACCAAATGTTCAAGGGCTACTTTCAGCTTGGTCGCACCGTACCTAACACAAACGATATGTCCACCATGCTGGATCAGTAGCCAAGCATGAGCTGCTACTGACCTTTTCTGGCCTGGTAGGCTGGTCACCTCTTCCTCTGTCACTGGGGAGAGGGCATACACACACAAAGAAGCACATGGGCCTACCTTATGAAGACAGGATATATTACGGTTGTGACTGTCAGGCTTGTACAACTCATGGTGATTGCGTGTCAGCTGGTGCTATGAGTCTGGCCTCAGTTTTGTTCGCGATAATACTTTTAATTATTACAAATTGATTATAATAATTAAATGTGACCATAATAGAAAGGTCGACGGTGCACTTGAATGGATTTAATGAGATGTGGATATATTTAGTTTGGGTCTGGGGTAACCACGTGCCCAGACCATGTTACCAATAGCTCCTGCTTTCCTTTCACTCTTAATCTTAATATGTTTTAGAGCAGAAAGGTAGCTTTCTGCGGTACATGTGCTGATACTTTGCATGTGCATGATAGGAATTCCACCTGGAATTAAACATATACTGCATATCTCAGGAAATCTCAGAAGACCAATTTACAAGAAGCTGCTCACGATCAGGATTCATCATGACCGTACCTTATTGTGACTCTCTTCCTCAACCCTAGCTTTTTAAAAAGATTTCTGCAACAGGCCCCTGATTTTTACCTTCAGACATCAATAAAATTTCTTAAAACCCAGTTGTATATGTGTGGAAGGAAAAGATAGCAACAGATGTAGGCCCCAAAGCCAGGCACAACACAAGTACAGCTTTCTCTTCCAACACATCACAAATAGTTTTCCCTCCCAACATATGTATGCCTACATAACATTTCAAAGTGACGTCGAATACATGAGTGATGGCCTACACAGAAACAAATGGGCCTGGTCTGTGATGGAGAGCCAGCTAGCTTCCAACAGGAGTATATACCGTGGTTTGTGAGCTGGGGTTGATTTGAAAAATTAAAAGAGGGGGTCAAATTTGAAACACCAGTAAAGAATGTCGTGAGTAGCTCACGTTAAGAGAGGCACCTTCTCAGGGGCGGATACAGGAATTTTTTTAAGGGGGGGCAAGGTTAATAAAAGTTATAAGAAAGTGGACGTGGGTCTCCAAAAGGGGGTGGGTGCGGGAGGGGAATATGCCCCCTCCCGCACGAAGTGCGGAAGCTTTTGACAGTGCTTAAGGATTAAAGCATTAAACTATGCTAGTTTTATTTATTATGTACAAATAAAAACTGCAGTACAAGAAAAGTATTTGCACCATGCGGTTAGATGAGCAAATAGTTTCGGGCCTAAATTAAATAATGCTGCCATGTGCGCCGGACCTATCGCACATTGTGTATCATAGATATAATGCTTCATTTGTGTCACAAACAGCAAAATGGGGATATGAAATATTCTTTCTGAGTCACTTTCCTTGTGATATAGTGATGAAAAAAGGCGCCGAGGTTGCTTTCCACAGCAAAAAAATGTAAGTAAATCATATGCAAATTAACGATTGTATGCAGGCTGCATGTAATCAGTCTGTATCAGTACATGTGTATGTATAGGTGTCATAAAATCATGATCAAGTCTCGATTTGCGGTCGTCTTTTACTCATGTGAAAACCCAATATCTAGCAGACCAGGATGCTGATGAATAATATAAGGATATCTGACACAAATGAAAGTGTATTTGCTGTTGTCTCTTGACCTAAGGGTGATCTGAAGATGCATGTTGTCTATCACATATGATTATCACACCAGCTACATAAAGTCAGCCACCAATGTTTCCATGTCAACACTTCAAGATTGGAGGAGTTGAATGGGTGTGGCCCATAATTGCTAACAACACTTTCCATTCATTTGAAGTATCTGTGTGGGAATGTCCTTGGGCACTTCCTCTCCACTGGTCACAGCCTTGATTCTCTTATGAATACAGACACGGCCAATCTTCCTCATGGCCACTCCTGACTCACGGTACACCCTTGACTCCAATGGGTGCAACAGCTGCAGGTCACAGACATCTCATCGAGAAGTGCCTGCATAGTAGCACACGTTTTAACACATTTACCTCAAACAGGGGATTAGATTTTTTTTCTTCTGAATCTCTTTGAAATAGTTTGAAGCAAGATAAGTCAACTTAGAGTCTGTGGCATACTTAAGCCCAAGGCTCCTACAGTCCCATACATGAGTGAAGTCAGAAGAGAAGCCAATCTGAGGGTAACAATGTCATGATTGAGTAAGACAAACTGAGCCCTGGGTGGAATGGGGCAAAAAGGTGGTAGGACACACTGCCTCCCCAAATTGTTTTATTTAAAAATTGGTCCAAGGGTAGGGGATGAAACTGGCGTGCGAGTAATAGAAAGATATCTCTAAACCCCAAAGGTACATTCGAATTCGACTGAGTGATACATGTACATGTATACAATAAGTGTTGTGTGTATACATAGGTAATTGCAATATATTAACTTTATGCGTTGTATGGTTTGATGATGCGACCTTGTCAGGCTTGTGTATCCACGTGACTGAGAGGTCACATACCTTGATTATAAAAGTGTTCTCTGTAACCACAAGATCATGTATATCTACATACACGTAATTTTTATTGTGCCTGACTGTCACTGTATCATAAGACAAATAAGCTTTCACATTGATGTATAGACTCCACATATAATCAAATAAGTTGTGAAAACTGTTAGTGGTCAAAGTCTGACCTTGCCCTTTTACAATAAATATTCATTAGGTGAAGCTTCTGTTTGTAACTCTTTTTACAAGTGTAACTATTGGCAATTTACATATGTTCATTTCTGTACCTTGTAGCTACTCCAAAAATATACAATGTAGCATACTAGTGGAATATAAAGGTAGCTTCGAAACTGTTAGATGAGCTAAATGATACCCACCCATGGTTAGCACAAGAGATCTGTACATGCAGCTGTCAGTGAAGCTAGTGCAGGTGCATTGCACAAAAAAAATAGCAGGTGAATTTTTATATGATATTCGTGCTATTGATGCAATTAAAATGCAGATTGTGACATTCTAGCTGGGGTAAGGTACCATACTGGTAGTTCAGAGCCTTTCTTCTATGATGCCTCTTACAACCACACAATGCAACTTGGTGCTATACCAGGTGGATGAGATAGGAGACAGGCATGTCATAACAGCATGTGTCCACTAAAATGGAAATGCACAAATGAGTATCGGCTGCTCACTAATAGAAGTTGTATTGCCTCAGGACAAAGGGGCTATTCACACTTGCAGCAGTTGCACTTAGTGACTGATGTGGGCACCCAACATGCTCCAGCTGCACCTACTACTACTACCCTCCCTCCTCCCCTATCCTACCCCTCTCCCTCCCCTTACCTACCACTAACCCTACTCCTCCCCTTACTACTATCCTAATACTCTCCTCCCCTTACCTACCACTACCCGTACATGTACTCCTACCTACCACTACCCCTACTCCTCCCTTACCTACCACTACCCATACTCCTCCCCTTACCTATTAGTAACTACCCCCTTACCTACCACTACCCCTACTCCTCCCCTCCTACCCTACTCCTCCTTTCCTATCACACCCCTCCCCTTACCTACTATTACCCCTATACCCCTCCCCTTACCTACTACTACCCTACCCATCCCCTTACTCCCCTTAACTACCACTACCTCTACTCCCCTCCCTACCCCTACCCCTCACCTTAACAGGCCCGTAGCCAGGTAGTCTGGCGGGGTGCGATCGATTAATAGGATTGCAGAACTTAAGGGGGTACAGGGCCATAGCCTAAGTGGTCCAGTTATAATTCAGCCAGGGAGTGGGGGGGGGTGCTGTCACTGTCAGAAAGGGATCAATCCTCCCTGGCTACGGGCCTGAGCAGGGGCGATCCATCGCGATGGGCTACAAGGCACCTTCAGGCCTGATGCAAAGAGAATTGAGTACAATAACTAGACGGGGCGGAACTCAACCATCGAACGGGGAGGATCGACCGATCCCCCTGATCCCCCCCCCCCCCCTCTATGGGCCTGCTTGACTACCAATAGTGAGCAGCTGACACTCATTTGCGCATTTCCATTTTAGTGGACATAAGCTGTCATGCCTACTGCCACTTCATACCTACCATTAAACAAAACATGGGAGACATTATCTGAAGTCCAAGTCAGTGGAACAGAAATTTGAACATTGCCTGACCCTGAGCTGTTCATACTTTTGAGTGATGTTTTAACTAAAATTCAGGTTGTGTGGCAAACATTCAATGCTTGACGTAATGCCATAAAGTTAGCCATACATAAACTTCAGGAAATGTATTAAAATCTGGAAAAATGATTGAACAGTGGCAGGTGTGTGATTGCTGATATTATCAGGTGTCCATTCATCTACATGTACAGTAAGCATTGTCACTAAAAACAGTTTTGGTGGCTTGTGAAGGACCGTGCATGGTTAAGTACATTTAAGCATGCTGAATGTATCATATGATGCACAGAGTGAGATGAAGTTGAGTTGACACAGATCACTTTGATTTGCAGAGTACTGTAATGAAGAAAGAGATGATGGACACACCTGTTGCTGTCATGTCAAGAAGAAAACAGACATATATGAGAATATAAAGTTTCGCTGGTATCACTACTTTTACATTAAAACTGAGTAACATTGTTTATGGGCTGAACAATATTATCATCCATGGCTGAGTTAGTACTATATAAATGTAATTGATATTCTATATACCATGTTTAGATAGTAGTATATGTGATCAGTGTAAAAATGTCTGTTGCAACGTAAGTTATGAAATTCAGTTAATATATTTATATTTAGATTATAGCATCCAGTTATGAATAAAAAGCAATGAAACAAGTATATAAAAACATTCTCTATGAGAAAGTTGGTGGTATATAGCATTTGAAGGCAATAGTGGTGTAAACAGCAGGGAAACAAGGGTTGAATGATAAGGAAAAGCGAAATAGTCCTATATTTAGCTGGCACACATTGTGGAACATACATTGTGCATGTATGTGCTAAATATAGGACTATTTCGTTTTTCCTTATCATTTCCCTGCTTTTTACACCACTATTACCTTCAAATCCTATATACCACCAACTTTCTCATAGAGAATGTTTTTATATACTTGTTAAACTGAATTACAACAATTACTATAGCAGTTATCCGGACAACGTACATGTACATGTATACGTGTACTTAGCACCCATAAAAATGGCTCATGTTTGAACGAATGTATTGTTGTAATCTCGAGCGCTGCTGCGCGCCGTTTTTCAAAATATTTATTAGAGCACCATTTCTTTCCAGAAATGTTGAAACAGGTACGCGCAAGCGTTAATGATTACTAAGATATACCATTTGTGGGGGCTTACTCTACCGTATTTACCTACAGACCCACATTCGGCAGCAGCGGATGGATTACATCGCATATTACGAATACATATCAGGCTGGGGACGAGACTATGTCATGGCGAGGGGGACAACGTAAATAATAAAAATTTAGATGGTTCCATAGCCACGTGTTGGTGACAGTCGGGTGGGTTTGCTGCAGACTTCACCGCGCTATCAGGTGGTTTATCCTCAAAGGTTCTTGGAAAGACAACATTTGCCACGCAGGGAAAAAATCCACTACACGTGACGCTAGTGACGTGATAGGCTTAATGGACCGTCAAAAGTTCTGACGGCCACTGACGGCCAGCAAATAAATTTGACGCCAATTATTTTTCACGGTTTAATCACGTGATCGGTATGTTTCCCGGTCACGGTCACGGTCGGCCGTCAAAAACCGTCAAATGATTACGGTCACGGACGGTCCGTGCTGGCCGCGGCATCACTGATTCTAACATAATGTTGTTTTGTTTTTAATACCTATAGGGCAACCATCTCGGGACCCCAGTCACATTGATTTTGTGCCGTCTTTAATAGACTTTTAACCTGTGATAGCTTCAAGACTCTTAAACGCCCACAGCCTTTCTCTTTTATAACCTCCGGGTGTTTCTATCAAGTAGATATAAATACTGGGGTAGTCAACTGGGCCACTTAGAACATCATCTACCCAATGCTCAGGCCCGGCGCACACGGCCCCGAAATGGGCGTGTCTAACTATGTGGGAGTGTCTGATATGGTACTAATGTGTGTGTACTAATGTAGCTCTCACTCCCCATCTTGCCTTAATTCAAGAACGGTACAGTGTAAAAGTTCAAAATAGTCTTTAAATAGTTATCATATCATTTGCTAGTGTACCACAGATTGTACGCGTATAAACAATATGGCTGATTATAATTAGGCTAATATATTATATATATCATTGTGTACCATTTTTAAAAGGCCTCTTGAACGCCGCGTAGCTTTCTGAGTTTTTCCGACGCAAAAAAGCGTTTGCTCCTGGAGCTTACAGCGCTCCCCCATTCCTCCTGGCTGGACGGGAGTGGTGCCCCCCCCCCCCCCCCCCCCCCCCCGCACCCTCCCCGGGTAGGTTGCCACGCCCATAATTGGCCGCACCAATTTCGGACCGAGTGTGCCGGGCCTGAATGCTGGTCAGATATGCCAAACGGATCATAATATGTTCCAGGTCCATAATGGCATTGTAAATTTTTGTTGTATCTCTCTTTCTCGCTAGGCAACAGCTCGTTACTTATAACACCGTTTACGTGCTCGCGTTGTTCATACTGTAGGCGCGCGCCACACTTTTTAATAAATGCTGACGTAAAAATAGTTAGGACACTATAAAACATGGCGGCGAGTGAATCGACGTAAGTGTGAACCTTCCCGGAAGACTCACTGCAACCTCTCTATAGGTAGACCTATTGTATTTTTACGCTTGCATGTCTTAAAAGTTAGGATGTGTTGTTTTGTAAATGAAAAAAACTGAGCGAGTGATTCGTAGGCCTGTGTTGTTCTAAGCAGGGACTACATGTGTATTTTAATCTAAAAAAAATTTTTAGTACATGTACACGTACCCCGACCAAGACACCAAACCAAGCCTTTGTAACAAGCGAAATATGGTATCCTAGTTTCGTACACTTGTTTAATTGTTCTGCTCGTATCGAAATAACTGTTTGAAGGCTAGTATGGCGTAGCCACACCCTTGCGTATCCACATAGGGTCTGGGGAACTGACTATACACGACTTGTTCTAATGAGCGTTTGCGTCACGTAATGAGGATTGAATCGAAATTGTGTCAAATTGGCTTGCAAATTGGCAAACAACACCCACGCGAACATGGCAGAAAATAAACCGTGAGACAAAACAGACTGTTGCTGAACGATCACTGCCGAATACCCTTGGCAAGCATCCATTTTTACCCGTAGCAGAGATTCTTGTCATATCCGTTGGTAAAACAGCAAATACATCACTTGCGCACACATGGCGGTTGAAGGCAATTAACAATTTAGGAATGGTTGTAGTTGTGGGAGTGACATAGCTGGGCTGATAGAAATGCAACTCCCGAGTGGTAGTTGAGTTCGTTAGTGGAGGGAATGTATTTGCTGTTTAACCACCGGATATGTGACAATGGATAATGAATGCTTGCCAGGGGTATTCGACAAGTTAAACGGTGTCTGGTGTGGAACCGTGCAAAAAATAGTTATGAGGGTAAAAATTTTCATGACACACCTCGTTAATCGTGCAAAAATTAGTCATGACGTACTTCTCGGAGCTCATGAGGGTGAAAATTTTCATGATAAACCTTGCAGAACTCATGAGGGTGAAATTTTTCATGATACACCTCGCAGAACTCATGAGGGTGAAATTTTTCATGATACACCTCGCAGAACTCATGTGGGTGAAATTTTTCATGATACACCTCGCGGAACTCATGAGGGTGAAATTTTTTATGATATACCTCACGGAACTCATGAGGGTGAAATTTTTCATGATACACCTCGCGGAACTCATGAGGGTGAAATTATTCCTGATGTATCTCGCGTAAATGGATCGAAAATCGACGTCAAAAAGTACTGTAGTGTTAAGTACCGTACCACGCCACGGATTGCAATTGGTCCGAATCCCACGTTTCTGTATTCTACTCGTATCGGGGCCAAAAATCTACAGATGGCATGGGCGCTGCGTCTCTACCCTCAGCTTAACGTTTAATTCGACAGTATGAAGGCTTAGACTATAAAGACCCGTACGTTCTGGTCTGAGCATGCTATCACATGACGTCAACCGGCCGATGATTGCTCAGCATGCTAGTAAGTTCTGAATAATTCACCAACAACACATTATATAAACTGCATAGTAAAAATACAGATACAGAATGAGAAACCAAGATTGACAAGTTTCTTTTCAATTGGGTCCAGCCATACTGCACATCAAAGATCGCATTGAAAGTTGAGAAGTACATTGATAAATATATCATTCACTACAATTGCATAAGCATTCTATCTATGGTATATGTACATATAAAGCACACCCAGCAAAAATGTGTGCATAGTGTAGGGGGATTGGGGGATTGTCAATAGATTATACTAGTACTAGGAAAAGGATTCAATATTTATAAATATAACTTTCAATCTCATCAGGCACAGCTATCCACTTTGGCAAGAAGCTCCAAATGATTAGCTGTTAGAGGAGCTCAGATATCAAATTTTAATGCGATGAGATGTAATGAGGGCTAGTATTACATGTAAGTAAAGGCTAGACTCCTTTTCCCATTACCTCTCTAGGTAGTGCATATGCTATTGAAATGTATAATCAAGGGTTTGTGAGTGTATATGTGTGTGTGTTTGTGTTTGTGTGTGTATGTGACTCAGACAATAGACCAGCTGTGTAAGAGGGAAGTGTGTGCATGTGTGGCTGTAATGTACATGTACCTCCTTTTCCTACAATCAGTAAAAGAAGAGCACTCACAAAATGGTCTTTGATCCAGCTGCCTCTTCTTGATTGAATGTCCTTCCACCATTGCTTGAGAAAGTGGGTTGGGTAACACATACAATGATACATGTATGAGATCGAGAGAGCTATGGGTGGGAAGATAAGTTGAAGTCCATCTGCTAGGTTTACAAAGCTTACATGTATGCCTTATCCATGCTTTCTCTAGTCTTTACCTTCGAATGCTCCACCTGTCACAGGTTAGAGCGAGCGCCAGAACAAAATTGCTTCATTGTATAAGCTAGGACCTGCACCAACTTTCCACTCAAAATGCACCTGTCCGGTGGTTGTTTGAATGCCATAATCTGCACCGGTCACGAGCACGCTACACTCTCTTGATGCTGAAATAATTCACCACATGTCTGGAACAAAGTCCGGATCCGGATTTCCAGTGTTTTCATTACGTGCAAACATGCAGTTCATCAATAAATGATATTAAGTTTTTGATTTTCGCAAGTGATTGGAGCACAACAGGTCTTGTCCAGGATACCAAAGAAGCTTGCATTTGCCCTTGTGGAACTTGATTCAACACATTTGTGTTTTTTTGCTTTTAGTTAACACAATCAAAAATTCTTAATTTGTATCAGTGTGTCGGATAATGGCCAGACATCGGGGACATTTTCCGGTCAATTTTGCAACTTGTCCGGGTGATTTTGCGCATGTGCGGTAGTGATGTCCGCGCGAAGTATTAATTGAGTGCGATAGTGACTCGCTTTGCGCACGCGTACTAATTGCATGCATGTATTTCTTTTCTCGTAGGAACAGTAACATAGACTACATTGTATCAAATATCTATGCGTACAACTGTATTTTAGCTTTCTAAGCGCCTCCACTATTCCAAACATAATTAAACAAGTCATTTGCGACTATATTTTTAAAAAACTCTAAGTGCTAGTGTCTGATCTGGCTGCTTAAATCCAACTCATGCACGAGTGCATATACGCAAGTGCACGCGGAACTCATCGCAAGTCCATACGCGGGTGAACACGCAGGTCCACTTGCGAGTGAACACGCAGGCCCATGCGCAAGTGCACGAGGAGGCCTTGCATGCAATTTAACACCGCTTCCGTGAGAATCGAATGTATTTTTTGTCGAACCGACATTTTGGAAAATTAGTCGGAAGAGGTCTGTATGCTTTATAAAGCATATTTTCTGATAGGCCAACTCTCGATGAGTCATTTTGTATAAATTTTAGCTTTGTGGCATATATAACAACATACTTGTATCGGGTGAGACTTACGCACTTTCCCGTTTTTTGATGTTTGAGAGCTGATCGGTACACTTTTTTTCTATCGCTTTTCAACAAAATCTGATGGCATTTTTGGATTCTCCTAGATACCAAATAGAGGCCTAGTGAATAGCATGTTCATAGCTAGCATAGTTTACGTACAAACTGCTCTGTTAGGTACATAAACTCGTTCCCAGACTTACACCTATTGTTTTACGCATGTGCATTTAAGTTATTGCAAAATAAACATTTTTCTCAGAAGCCAGCGTGCAACAATTGCCATGCAGGAACAGACTGCATAAAGTGCTGCATGCGGCATCCACGTAAGGGTGGTCAACCAATAGCCAAGCAAGACAATAGCTTTATCTAATTCTGAGCCATCACCAGATCGGCTGAATGTGTAGCTCAGGCATAACCCAGATAGACACCAGTGATGGAAACTCAGGCACACATTTTGAAGGTCAGAAATGGCTGTGGCTTGCTTTCATATGACTGCACATGCCTGTGGCTTAAGCTTGCTGTCATGTGACTACACATGGCTGTGGCTTGCTGTCATATGACTGCACATGCCTGTGGCTTAAGCTTGCTGTCATGTGACTACACATAGCTGTGGCTTGCTGTCATATGACTGCACGTGGATGTAGCTTGCATGCTGTCATATGACTGCACATGCCTGTAGCTGGCTGTCATGTGACTACACATGGCTGTAGCTTGCTGTCACATGGTTGTGCTTGCTGTCATATGACTGCACATGGCTGTGGCTTGCTGTCATATGACTGCACATGCCTGTGGCTTGCTGTCATGTGACTACACATGGCTGTAGCTTGCTGTCACATGGTTGTGCTTGCTGTCATATGACTGCACATGGCTGTGGCTTGCTGTCATATGACTGCACATGACTGTGGCTTGCTGTCATGTGACTACACATGGCTGTAGCTTGCTGTCATATGACTGCACATGACTGTGGCTTGCTGTCATATGACTACACATGGCCAAGCACATGGCCATGGCTTGCTGTTTTGCCAGTAATATTCAGAGTCATTTGACAACAAGCCATATGTTTGCCTGGCTGAGCTGCAGTTGCAGAAGCTATTAAACTTCCACTGCCAGGAGTGTGTACCAAAGCATTGGCAGGAAATCTGCATGAGGCTAAAGCATCAAAGGGATGAAGGGAGCTCTGGAAGGCAAAAGAAGGCAAGGATAAGCTTTGAGCATTTGGATATGGATAAGGATATCTATCTCCAAGTGGAACTGGAGGTATATCTCTGCAGCCACCACTACATCAAAAAGACGGGAAATAAGCCAGAGTGAGTAACAGACAGAGCACATGCAAGCAGCTTCTGTTTAGCAGCAGTGATAACATATATGTTCTGATGTGTAGTATGAACGCTACTATATATGACTGTATGCAAATGGAAAATAGCGCACGCGTAGACTTATATACCAGCCAAAGTTCGACACTACGCAGCACACTCGCGGAATAATACATCGGTCTGGGAACGCGGCCACAAAGATCGACATAACAAAAAGTGCTTGTTTCAACGCTCGCATACAGTTAGACGGTCTAAATGTGTACAAAACCGACGCATCTTACAAAGGTAAGTATATTTGGACTGTTTTCGATGTTAGAAAAGGCTTCAGAAAAAAGTGTACTTTTATTTGTGAAGCGTCGAACCGTTTGACTAAAAACAAATACAGGTTACAACCAGAAGTACATAGGACGCTAGAAATAGCGCAAACCCTCATGCAGAGAGTTGTACTACTATGTTCTTATGCTTTTGTGGCTAAAAAAAGTCGTCCGACTAATTTTCTAAAACTTGAGTTCGACAAAATAGCCCAAAAAAACATTCGATTCTCACGGAACCGGTGTTAAAGTAAAACTCGAACGCTAATCACTTAAGTCAAGTTAAGTGTAGAACATGCAATGCACTGATTTTTACTGTTTTTCAATGCTATTATTTACATGTATGTACATACATAAAATAATGTCCAAACAATTTCATAACATGTCAGGTCAAATATTGTAATGGCCTGACATTGTGTCAGGCCGCTTATTTCACCACTTTTCGTTTCTGGCATTGGAGTTGCCTCATGCAATTTACCATTTCTTGAGGCCTGCACAAATTGATGCTGCTGATTTACTAGCCATTGGTGGTGAGTAGCTGCAGTATTAGTTCAACTTCTGAACCGTTTTCGTTATCTCCATTGACTGCATTAAATAAAGACTGATGATGTCACATTCAAAATATATTAATAAATACAAATGATGCAGTGATGATGTTTCAAATCCAATTCATAGGAAAATTGAAATGGCAGAAGTTTTCAGGTATTTGTGTAAGCACTTTTTTTGAATGGTAAAGGAGGGTCTATAGGCTCTGATGTATGCTTTTGCGATAGAAACATCATGTGATGATTGAGAGTCAAAATATACCCGTTAAATGAGAGAGTCAGTTCTACAAAATGGCATCCCTAACCTTTTACAAGCTAAAAACCCGCCTCTAGCTCGATAAACCCCGTAACTATTTACATGTACCTGACTAAGAAACGAACACGGCCAAATGTTGGTAATGCTTATTTATTAGGTACGGTCCATTTCATGGTACAGTAGTGGTCACAAAAAAACATGACGTTTCATATAACGCCGTTGTAGTCGCACGGTCAGTAGACTATAGTTTAAGGGACGTGCCGTTATATAGAACTTTTAAAATGTAATTGACACTTTATGTGCCAATAAAATCTATGCAGCGTCACCGTGCCGTTTAAAAAAACTGCACATTCTTCAAATTAGTGATTAATACAGCGACCACGTGTTTCAACGAAGCGATTAGAAATGGTGTTCTCGTCATACAAGAAATTGTGGATCGTGTTTTTCTATCGCAAAGGTTTAAAGGCTCCGGCGATTGGAAAGCGTCTATTAGAAGAAGGAATGGTAGCTTCCAGGCCAGGCATCCACGACTTCTTAAAGAGATACGCTGCAACTGGCTCCATTAGCCAAAAACAAGGTAGCGGACGGAAGTGTAAAATCACGGAAGCCATTAAAGCTATAGTCGAAAAGCAGATGAGAGAGGACAACGAGACATCAGCACTCCAACTCCACCGTCTCCTTCTCTCCAAGGGGCACTATCTATCAATACGCACTGTTCTTCGCTGCAGACAACAACTTGGCTGGACATTCCGCGGTAGCGCCTATTGCCAAATGATCCGTGAGGCGAATAAAGGAAAGCGTTTGGAATGGGCAAGGGCAAACATCGGCGAAGCATTAAATGGCAATGGCTTCGACGATGTAATTTGGTCTGATGAGAGTTCCATACAGCTGGAAACACATCGTCGATTTTGTTGCCACAAACAAGGGGAACCGCCCAGGAACAAACCAAAGTAAGCATTTTCTTAAATTTATTTTTGTAGAAATTCATGTTCATTTTTATCCATTTTAGAGCCAAACATCCTGTTAAGGTTCATGTCTGGGCAGGAATTAGTATGCGTGGAGCTACTCAAATACGTGTATTTGAAGGGATACTGAAGGCTCCACTTTATACCGAGATCCTGCGCAGTACATTGCTACCTTTCCTGCAAAACACCTGCCTGGATCATCATAGGTTCATGCAGGACAATGATCCGAAGCACACCTCAAGAGTAGCCCAGCTGTTCCTAGAAGAGAATCATGTTAACTGGTGGAAGACACCGGCTGAATCTCCTGATTGCAACCCTATTGAAAACCTGTGGCACGAATTAAAAGAGTACTGCCGAAGAGAAGTGAAGCCCAGGACAAAGGATGAGCTTGTGCAGGGTATTCTGGAGTTCTGGAAGACTGTTGATGTTAACAAGTGCCAAAAGTACATCAGGCACCTGAGGATGATGGTACCAAAGGTTATTGAATTGAATGGGGCAGCAACTGGGTATTAAAATTTACATTTATGTGTTGTATTGTTTTCATGCATCTCATTAAGACACTTTCACCACTGATGAGTCTAGTGGGAGTATTCCCCTTCATATGAGTCCCCATGAGTCTAGTGGGAGTATCCCCTAACACAAGAGTCCCCATGAGTCTAGTGGGAGTATCCTTTGGGAGTATGCCCCCCCCCTTCATATGAGTCCTCATGAGTCTAGTGGGAGTATCCCCTAACACAAGAGTCCCCATGAGTCTAGTGGGAGTATCCCCTAACACAAGAGTCCCCATGAGTCTAGTGGGAGTATCCTTTGGGAGTATGCCCCCCCCCTTCATATGAGTCCTCATGAGTCTAGTGGGAGTATCCCCTAACACAAGAGTCCCCATGAGTCTAGTGGGAGTATCCCCTAACACAAGAGTCCCCATGAGTCTAGTGGGAGTATCCCCTAACACAAGAGTCCCCATGAGTCTAGTTGGAGTATCCCCTAACACAAGAGTCCCCATGAGTCTAGTGGGAGTATCCCCCTACATATGAGTCCCCATTCCCACTTGTCCTACTCTTAATCGTTACATGTGTACTGTACATGGGTACTGTATGACAGATCATTTACATTTATGTAGCCTTTTACAGCACTGCTGAATAGCCTCAAGACACCTACTCCATATAGTCTCGAAATCTTCAGGAGCCCGCCAATACTGCGGGAATTGCTGGAGCATGATCCGTTTCAGCTGTTTCAGTTCTGCACTTGGGAGTGCATGTAGTGTGGATGTGCCCAGAGGTGTGCACTGCTTCAAAACATCCTCTCCAAATATACACTCCTTGGCCAACTTTTGGGCCAATGTGCCTGCTTTGCCTTCACCCTTGAGCTTAGTGCTCTGTGCCAACACAACTTCTACACTGCTCAACGCTTCCTTCCTGATTGCAGATGATGGTAGCTCCTTACTAGCAGTAGTACCTTCCGGGATTGGTAGTGGTTGAGGAACCTGGACAATGGGTGCACTGGTAGTAGCACATGTGGACCCAGAAGCTGGCGAGGAAGCAGTGGCAAGGTGGAAGCTTGGGTACACACTTCAGTGGTGGATTGAGTTGGATCTCTGATTATCTGATAGAAGAGAAGGTTTTAGAATGATGGTAACCATAGAAACATTACATCCAGTACCTGGAACCGGTCTGACACTGGTGTAGAACAGGGTGGTGGTACATTTACAGACATTCCACCCATCAGTGGTTGTGCTGGTAGCGTTGGAACAGCTGGAGTGTGATACGGAGGTGACCAAAAGGGTTGAGATGGAGCTGTGATTATCTACATGTATAGGAGAGAGGTTTTAGAATGACAGTATCTATAGAGACATTACAACCAGTACCTGGGACTGGTCTGTTACCGGTGTAGAACAGGGTGGTGTAGAACAGGGTGGTGGTACATTTACAGACATTCCACCCATTAGTGGCTGTGCTGGTAGCGTTGGAACAGCTGGAGTGTGATACGGAGGTGACCAAAATCGTTGAGATGGAGCTGTGATTATCTGATCAGAGAGATGTGTTAGAATGTAGTATCCATAGAGACTTTACATCCAGTACCTGGGACTGCAGTGGCTGTGCTGGTAGCATTGGAACAGCTGGAGTGTGATACGGAGGTGACCAAAAACGTTGAGATGGAGCTGTGATTATCTGATCAGAGAGAAGTGTTAGAATGTAGTATCCATAGAGACTTTACATCCAGTACCTGGGACTGCACTGGCTGTGCTGGTAGCATTGGAACAGTTGGAGTGTGATACGGAGATGGTTGAGATGGAGCTGTGATTATCTGTAGGAGAGAGGTGTCAGAATGATAGTATCCATAGAGACATTACATCCAGTACCTGGGACTGGTCTGTCACTGGTGTAGAACAGGGTGGTGGTATATATACTGACATTCCACCCATCAGTGGCTGTGCTGGTAGCGTTGGAACAGCTGGAGTGTGATACGGAGGTGACCAAAATCGTTGAGATGGAGCTGTGATTATCTGATCAGAGAGATGTGTTAGAATGTAGTATCCATAGAGACTTTACATCCAGTACCTGGGACTGCAGTGGCTGTGCTGGTAGCATTGGAACAGCTGGAGTGTGATACGGAGGTGACCAAAAACGTTGAGATGGAGCTGTGATTATCTGATCAGAGAGAAGTGTTAGAATGTAGTATCCATAGAGACTTTACATCCAGTACCTGGGACTGCACTGGCTGTGCTGGTAGCATTGGAACAGTTGGAGTGTGATACGGAGATGGTTGAGATGGAGCTGTGATTATCTGTAGGAGAGAGGTGTCAGAATGATAGTATCCATAGAGACATTACATCCAGTACCTGGGACTGGTCTGTCACTGGTGTAGAACAGGGTGGTGGTATATATACTGACATTCCACCCATCAGTGGCTGTGCTGGTAGCGTTGGAACAGTTGGAGCACTGATTGACTACATGTAATTCATGAGAAATACCAGTACATGTAAACATACAAACAATGTGTTAGATACACATGTACATGTACCTGTGAGTGGTCAGGCACGGGTCTGGGACAGGTGATCAGGGACTCTGATGACACACATATACCGAGCATCTGTTCCACATGCTTTAAGCGTAACTCGAGGTCCTGTATGATGGACAGCATCACTGCTGGATCCAGCCCTGTACAAACAAATACTTATTAACTTCACGTGCTCATCATCATAATGAATAATAGTACAGTACCTGGGATTGATATATTAGAATCACAGCTATCATCGTCACCCATGTGCATGTGGGGGTCACCGAAATCACATTGAAATCCTCCCTTCGATCCAACTTTGGAAAAACAGGTTATGATCACAGCACATATTCACTCCCACACACTAACCATCCATTGGCACTTGTGACACCACATTGGACTCCACTGGCACTTGTGACACCACATTGGACTCCACTGGCACTTGTGACACCACATTGGACTTCACTGGCACTTGTGACACCACATTGGACTCCACTGGCACTTGTGACACCACATTGGACTTCACTGGCACTTGTGACACCACATTGGACTCCACTGGCACTTGTGACACCACATTGGACTCCACTGGCACTTGTGACACCACATTGGACTCCACTGGCACTTGTGATACCACATTGGACTCCACTGGCACTTGTGACACCACATTGGACTCCACTGGCACTTGTGACACCACATTGGACTCCACTGGCACTTGTGACACCACATTGGACTCCACTGGCACTTGTGACACCACATTGGACTCCACTGGCACTTGTGACACCACAATGGACTCCACTGGCACTTGTGACACCACAATGGACTCCACTGGCACTTGTGACACCACAATGGACTCCACTGGCACTTGTGACACCACAATGGACTCCACTGGCACTTGTGACACCACAATGGACTCCACTGGCACTTGTGACACCACAATGGACTCCACTGGCACTTGTGACACCACAATGGACTCCACTGGCACTTGTGACACCACAATGGACTCCACTGGCACTTGTGACAGCACATTGGGCTGTCTTTGCCCATCGCCTCTTGCATCTGTGTTAGAATAGATGTGTACATGTAGTTGCACAGTACACACATTCACCCCCACACACTAACCATCCACTGGCACTGGTGACTGTTGACCCTATATTTAGAATGGTTTGATGACAATAGCACATGTAATGGCTGTGCAGTGTAGTCATCTACATGCACAGCCCACTTACTCTGTGACGAGATACAGAGTATTTTGCCAAGCTCTGGCTGTGTACTTTTCCTCTGCTTCTTTACAGCTGTACTAGTAGCTTTTGCTGAGGCACCACTATCATCACCTTGAGCAGGACCTGGCCTCTTTGTGACGGTCTTTTTGGGCACTTCACCTTGGTCCTTAGCATGCAATAGGGGTGTATTTACCACTTATGAAATCTTTTTCCAAGAGTTTCATCTGCTCCTTAGTTCCTGTGAAAGGATCACGTATTGCAGATGTCATTTTAACCCCTTACAATATTCACAGTTTATACAAAGCACCCATTTAGTGGTTACCTTTTGCAGCTATCTTGCCCTTATAATCCGTGCCATTGATGGCAACATGGCATTCGTTCCCAACATTTTTTTCTGCACACGGACGTCTTCGCCAAAAATGACGGAGACAGAATTTTCCTCTTCCCAGAAGATTAGGAAATTATTGTCTATAAAGGATACGTTTAGTTTATGCTCGCTTCTTGAAGGTACTTACCCTTCTGGGAATTCTTGCAGGCTGTCCTTAGCGTCATTCTCCTATCATCGAATGAATTCAAAATTCGCGAAAGGAATATGCTCGCGCAGAAACGTGCTCGCGAACGGCAAAAACGTGCTCGCGAACGGCCCTCGTGAACCATAGATACGAAACTGTTAATTAGGTGTAAAATAAAGGCGTCCATGTGCACTACAGTTGCTATACTGTGCGGTCCTTTGAAACGGCCGTGCGACTACAACAGCAGAATATAAAATGTCAAGTTTTTTGTGACCGCTACTGTATTTGTCCAAATTAAGTTTTTTAAAGACAATGTTGTATTTACTTTAACAATAAAAAGACTAAATGAAAATCTGATTGCACGGAAGTATTTTGTTATAAGTTGGCAATGTAAAAATAAGTGGACTAGTTAATTGGCTTTAATTGCTAAGAAATGTTAATATTAAGTTACCCCTCTCCAAAAAAAAATATTTACATCTATTTCTCCGTGCCCAGAGAATGAATTGATACGAAATTCGCTATTTAATTAGAGGTCAAGGATGTATATCGCTTGGCAGAGTCCGTTATTAAACCCGGTCAAAAGGTTAGGCGTATAGTGCTTAAGACACCATCCTAGACTTCTAACACTAGCATTGGCATTTTGTTTTGAGCTTGTAATACAGTCCAAGAGTTGGCGAGAAAGTAGAGACATGGTCAGCTCACCGTATTATAGCTCTTATCGAGCAATACCGCTCACTTTGCTGTACAAAACATGCTTGTGAGCGTGACAGACCAAATGCGTAGCCGTATTTGTAATTTTTCAATGAATAAAATAAAAATCATTAATCAATGACGATTTCCTTTTCATTTAGTAATGGTGAAGGGCGTTATTGGTAACGAAAATGGAACGAACCCG
The DNA here is from genome assembly GCA_949361645.1 of Spongilla lacustris. NCBI lineage: Eukaryota > Metazoa > Porifera > Demospongiae > Spongillida > Spongillidae > Spongilla > Spongilla lacustris. The sequence continues at coordinate 5,457,644 of OX442424.1, forward strand.
AGGAAGCAGCGACAATGAGTCGTTCGTGAAGGACGGCTAGTAAGACTGCATCCTCAATTTGGCAGGAGCTGCAGAAGCCCAGAGGAGACCCACGTGCTGCACAGGAGAAGCGTTTTCTTGGTGGATTGAGTCTGCAAAGCTGCAAAATATAAAACCAAGGAAGATATTGCAGCAGGTGCTATTAAGGAGCAAGAAAAAGTTCAGCTTTTAACACATGACAGATACCTCTGATTTGGATGCCAACAGAAAATGCACGCGACATTACTACCCTTCTGCCAACATATCCTGAACTCTCATATCCAAATCAGATCGAGATATCTGTCATGTGTTAAGCTGAACTTTCTAGCTCCTTAATAGCATCTGCTGCAATATCTTCTATGGTTTTTTTATTTTGCAGCTTTGCAGACTTGATCCACCAACCTCATGCCAAGTGGAGGATGCAGTCTTACTAGTCGTCCTTCACGAACGACTTGCTTTTGCTGCTTTGTCGGTTTCATTTCGTTTTCGTCACCCTCCACCATTACTAAATGAAAATGAATATATTCATTGATTAATGACTATTATATTTATTCATTGAAAAATTACAAATATGGCTACTTGTTTTCGTCTGTGAAGCTCAAAAGCATATTTTGTACAGCCAAAGGAGCATTACAACTCGATAAGAACTATAATACGGTAGGCCGACCATATTTCTACCTTCTCACCAAGTCTTGGACTGTTTCTTGAGCTCAAAACGAAATGGCGATGCTAACTTTACAAGGTCTAGATGGCATCTCAAGCACTATAATGCCTCACGGCTGTTTCATTCCATTGAAAAGTTGGACATTATGTTTCGTCCCCATTCCCTACATGGAGACAGGCAACCAAAATCTCGTTACCGCATAGCACAGGAATGTGGCTTATCCTTCTTCATCCGTACAACGCATGCTCGCTGTAAGTTGATATTTTGGTCAGGCGTCCTTCGAGGACTTAAACAGTATAGGTTTCGTCTTTGTTGTATTTACATGTACATACGTGAGAAGAGAGGGCCGAGACTACATGCGCTATATTTTGAGTTGTTCATGTCAATAGGCTTTTTTGAGAAACCCCCAAGCCAATTAAAAAAACCCTTGTACAAACATGTACTCAAAAGACGGCTGTATTTGGCTTGTTTAGGGTGTAACGGGGCTTATTTTCTGCGCATTGTGCCAACGCTTTGAATATGGCAGATTTTTTACATAGCGAAGTGGTCATCTCATAATGTACATGTGTGAAACACACATACTAGTATACGTGTAAAACAAAAATCACACACTATTCTTTGCATTTTTGTTTTCAGCTTAGCATTTCTGGCCTCTAAGACGTCAGTCGGGGACAAAACACACTTAAGTAGTGTTCTAGTCGGACGTAGTCCAACTGTCGAGTCGGGCTGCACCCAACTGGTACTGCTCTTGCACAATGTCTCTGTGCTTTGTTAGCCATACTACTGCCATATGTCCTGTACAACTCATAACAACTGATTGAAATGGTTGTGTGCCCTTTCCCCAAAGCCTGCATTCATGATTGTATATATCCACCCATTAACTTACATAGTGTTCAAGTAAGCACATCTTTACTGTCCTTCTCATGCCAGGAAAAGCATGGTCTTGATAACTTGTATGGAATCTGCTGTAATAAAAGCCATCATGTATTAGCATGTTGTGAATGGATCAATACTTGTGATGTTGTAGCCTGTTTTATGGCTTTACCATACACCTGTATGCAATTTTCTTTACTGCTGCTTCTTGTACTTTGCATCTGCACGTTCTGCAGAAACGTTTAAAGAAATCAAACAGTGTCATTGCATATGACTATTGTCTAGAACTCCATTGAAAAGGCAGCACAGGTGTATTTTGTTTTTGACTCTCGTTTTCCACCCTTGTATATTTTAAACAGATCAGTTATGACGACGTACTCTCTGACAGAACTTCTAGACATGAAAGTTTCCCATTGTTGTCGTGTATGAAATCTATACATATGGGTGTGCATTCGCGCACGTGCATTATTCATTAGTTACATGGTCCTGTCTAACCGTGTTGTTCCTTCTCCAGAAAATAAGCCCCAGCATGCACTAAACGCAAAGGTGATGTACAATGATTGCTCTTTGAGTAGGAGTAGGTTTTAAAACCATCTGCTTTGGGCATTTCGAGAAAAATCGGTTGCTGCTTGAGCAGTGGTTTAAAACCATAAGTGATGATGACATTTTTGAACCATTATAAAACATATATCATTCCTTCACTATATTGATACTATATAATCTGATGTTAATAAACTGGAACTATTAATAACTATTACACATTGAAAATCAAACCATCAAAATCAAGATTTGCATAACAGGCCTTATATTACACAGGCATACCTTTTTATTACAATTAAATGCCTAGTTATGTAGCCTTACTAAGTTTTCGTACTTTTCCAAAATAAAATAAATTAGCTATTGAATATCATTTAACAGAAATCAAGCCACATATATCAAGATTCAATGCATTATCATTTGAGATAGAAGGGGTCAGTTTAAGCTAGAAGGCTATCATGTACATTTTGTAGAGCAGCTCCTTCAGTAAAAACACATGCTAAAAGATGATCCTCCATTGACAAGCACCCACTGATAGCAGCATGTCTTTGGGGACAGGAGTGAATGTTGTGCTGTCCACTGCAAAATGTGCATTTTACTATGGCTCTAAAGCCTCTCACTATTGGATCTGATTTGACCCAAAGCCTTGTTAATACATCCGATAGATTATCCTGCTGTGTTGTTTTGCGAACCAGCCTCTCTCGGTATGTGCGCAGATTTTTGTTATGTTCTAGCGGTTCTTCGGACAGTGTTCCTAATCCCCGTGACGCATTTTTATTAAGATGAGCTCCAAGTCATTAGGATAGCATTGGAGCCGCTTTTTCTATTTCGTCTGCTCCCATGCTTCGAAATTCTGTAATAAATCCGAAGCGCTTGTACACCACATCACATGTCTGCATGTGTGCGTAACGTCAAGGCCTGTGACAGTTTATCCAATATTGGAAGGAACACTTCGATGCGAAACTTATCATGCTGATGAAGCACCAATCCGTTAGATTCATCACCGAATTGCGTTTTTGGTTTCCTTATTCTTTTTTCGGCATCCTTATATTTAGCACTTGGATCCTTTTGTTTCGCACGCATCTCAATAGCATCAAAGTTCCCTCTAAGTTCTGACACGAAGTCCTGGAGTGACTGTAGCAGTTTGACGGCTGTTCCAAGCTCAATTTCAGCACTTTGAAGAGCCATGCTAACTCTGTTGAACCTTTCCAAAATGATGTTCCAAAATACCGCCATGAAAACAGTGTCCAGGTAAGATAACGAAATATGAAGGCCGTTAGCTTCTTGTTGGGTATCTGCTCGCTGTTCAGGATCTTGCACAATATGTAGAAGAGCAGCTCGAATATTATCGTATCCTTCTGGCTTTAGTAGCTTCAGCACGAGCTGACAATCGCGTATCGGACAAACACTTGAGCACCGCTCTTTTTTCCCCTTCAAGATATTGTACAAGTATCCCCCATCTGCTTGTACTAGCACTAAAAAAGGTGAACAGTTTCTGAACCAAGCTGAAGAAATTTGTTGCTTCCACACAAGATTCAACAGCGCAAAAAAATTTAGTGAATGTGCAGCACAAGGCACGTACATGTACAATGCCAACGTATTTAAATCACATAGTTTAGCTTGCATACCATTATATTTCCCAGAAATGTTTGCTGAATTATCGTAGGTCTGTCCGTGCATGTACATAATATCTGTACTATGTTTTTCAAGAAACTGCACTGCTGTAGTGGCAAGGAATTCACCTGTATGACTCTGGATAGGTAAAAAAAAAAAAAAAGAAGAAAACGCTCTTGTATGTTGTGCGACTGCTTATTTACATATCGTACTATAACCGTAAGCTGGTCTACATGACATAGGTCTGGAGTTGAGTCAACAGAAAGTGAAAAATACTTGGCTTCTTTTAGTTCAGTAATGATAACAGATAACGCTGATTTCAATAAACTCTTCGCATATTGTTGGTGACAAATATGATGGCCTACCATAGGTTTCAATGTGGTTTCTAAGAAATGGGTCAAATTTGCTTATCAGCTCAAATACACCGAGGTAGATTCCATTGTGTGGTGAGTTAAGGATTTCATTATCTCCTCGAAACGACAAACCACGTTCTGATAAAAATTTAATGACAGCAACCACACGTTTAATTTAGAATATCATGCCAGTATCTCTTCTCAGCTTCTAATTGTTTCCCAATTTCACAATCTATTCTTCCGCACACTTGTCTCTGACTTGAGTATGCTACTTGAGTGCTATGGTGTGCATGCGCAGCGCTATTTTCATGATCAATCAATCTACTGGATGCATGCTTCCAATGACTGAATCCAGTATGTTTACCTGAAAACTGTGTTGTAATGTGCTTTTCACCAAACAGAACACATATAAAGCAGAAAATACATCCTGTGGAAGGGGAGTAAACAATCCATTCTCGAGCAATTTCTTCACCAGAAAGATGCTTTCGAAAGAGGAGATGTTTAGAGAATTTTCTGCTTTGGTCCTTAAACTGTCGCTCGGAAGCTGCAAAATCGCCATCATAATTCTGGCACTCTTTAGGTCCTTTCATGCTCCAGTATTCACGCACCTCTTTAGAAATGTTCTTCCACAAAGCAACATCGCCACTATATTCTGGCAACAAGGAGCTACTGGATTTGGAGCTACTGCATTCGGAACTACTGCATTTTTCAATTGGATAACCAGGATAAGCATTGTCTTCATGTGAATCATGTCCGCTCTCCGCGTGAGAGCCAAGCGAGAGAGCTTCAGCCTCCAAAGGAATCATGCCTTCTGGATTGGAGCTATTAAGCTCATTGCAAGCAAGATCTCCACTCTGGTCCACTGTTGTAGTGGCAGAGCTTTCAGGCATGTTTGTGGGTGCTACGATGTTGATAAAATCCAGGTCATCCAGCTTGGGAAGCTTAGTAATTGATTTCTCCTGCTGTTTCTTCAACTTTTGCTTTGCAGCGCCGCTCATCTGTACCCTTCCTGGTCCATCACTGCTTTTTTTCGAGGTCGAGCTGCTACTATTCATAATAACGCACGCTCAGAGTTTCCTATTACCTGCCAGAACCTGCGTTACGGACGGAGTTGATTATCAAAGCAGCAGGGAGGGGATATGCATAATGACCGATAATTATTTTGTGGTTTCTTTAGTGTACAGTGCGTCTTTGGGAAGTGGTGGGGGAGGGTCTGACCAAACACCGCATGCATACTTGCCCGTTTGGTGCCCCCTAAGGTTGTGGGCCCCTGGACTGTAGCCCCACTTGCTCAATGGATAATCCGGCACTGCATGGAGAATAGGAAACGTATGAACATCAAATGATGTTATAGGGTTTTGTGTTAAGCCCATTCGTTCATCATAGTCTCCTCTGTGTTCGGAAACTTCTCCATCTACTTCTAAACATTCATAGAGAGCTTTCAAGGTAACAATGTCAACATTCTCCATTTCAAAGCCTTCCTTAACCCTCCTACTGCGGAAGGCATATATATATGCCCAATAATTGCTCTCGCGTAATGCGACGGGCATATAAATATGCCCGGCAGCATGATTGAACTGTAACGCCTGTTTCCGCGCGAAGCGAAGCGTTCATTACAGCATTGTTGTTTAGAACAAAGACTCCTGACATCTGCATGCAATTCGCCGTGTAGCAAACTTATACCTGTCAGCCGTATTTGAATAGTAAGCCTAACTCCATTTGTAGCCCACAACAGGTGCTCGCGTCTAAGTGTCTTAAAAGCAACAAAAAGTGGTGAGATACGTTGAAACTGGTATAACAACCCATAAATGAACATGTAGGTTCTTAGAAAGCTAATTCTCAGAGTAACAAAGACTTCTCCCATGTAAGCGTACGATAACGTACAATACGGCACGGAAACAACGTTCGCACCGTGTATGGAACACACGGGTAGCGTTAAAAAGGCATAGCGAGTGAAGCTGGGGCACTTACCAACGTGTGTTGACGAAATAGGCAATACAGAGCACAGAGTTCTAACGAAAACGTTCCAAACGCGAGCAGCAAATAAAATCAATTACTATGCTAAAATTCCTTTCGCAATACGTCATGTTATGAATAATTAATGAGCAGCAGCAGGAGGGTTAATCTGTTCCACTGAAACAGAATCTTGATCTGAAAAGGAGCAAAGGATACGAATTTTTACCCCTCTTCCCAGCAGCAGTTTTTGCATCTTCCCATCATTCATTGACCTGTGAAATTGAATTTTCAATTCATATTGCTTTTCCTCCTTTTCTATTATTACACCACTCTTATGCAACTCTTCAATTTCTTTATCAACAGAAGGAACAACTTTGCTCAGCGACTCTTTGTCTTCTTTCCCCACTGTGATGAGAATTGGCCGAGCAGCATCAGGGCTATTAAGAGCACCTTCCCTCCATATCACACCACTCTCACTTGTGCTAGTGCTTGGTTGCTCAACTTGGTCATCTTTTGATACTTGTATGGGCACCCACATCCATAGTATCATGTTGTGGGTCTCCACATTGCCTTTCGGATCATAAATAGCATGCCTCCCTGAACCATCGAGGCCTTCTTTAGCTGTCATTGTGTAGATTCCAGGCTGCAATCGTAGGTGTATTATCAGTCGCTGGAAGTGGATTCGTACAGATTCAATGAGGTTTCAAGTGACTCCTGTAGCATCACTTGCAGAACGAATTGTGGGCATAATTCTGTTCTTATGTTGCATGACCATGTGATGAGCTGGGAAGCTGACCCTCTGCTTTAAATCGTGTCTTAAGCTTGTATATGCCGATCGGCCAAGCTTATATGTTGAAAGCATGTGGAGTGATTCATCTAAGCTAAGTTCCATATCTATTGATTCTGAGTTGAACAGCTTCATGCCAAGCTCTGCTACACCTCTATCACGAGTATAATTTTCCCTGAAAGTAAATCATTAAAAAATAAATAAATAAAAGGTTTAAAAATCTTTATTTATTTCATACCTGTGCAGTAGATATCCTAACAGTTGTGTGGTTGTGATCATCTGCTTTTCAGCTTCCTCCCTCAACTGAAAGCAATGCATCAGTTCTCCTCTTTGCATGTCGTTGGCTGACCTAATCTAAAGGGCTTAGTGGTGTAAGTCCTTTGCCTGTTTCTCTACCTCCTACAACAGCTGGAGGACTCTCTTCACATGAGGAAGCTGATGAGAAAGGTGTATCCAGATTTCTTGAATTGTAGCAGGCTCATAGAAATTTTCTGTCTGGTAGGAAAGAAAAGCTTCTTTTGTATTATCTAGCTTTTTGGCTTGACTCAGCTTACTCCACTTATTCCTCAATAGACCCATACGATTGGCCCAGTGCTTTCTCAGCTTATTAAATTCCTCCTTTTTGCATAGAATGCTTTTTTCACTGATAAATAAGCCTGCAGCCTCCCATTCACTTTTAAACTTCCTTATGTAATTATCATAAGCTTCCAAGTTGCAGATCTTTCTCTTTTCTGCCATGCCAATGGAGACGCTTGAAGTAGTTTACGGAATGCCACGCTTGCACGTTAATGTAACTATTCAAAAACCCAAGCAATCGAACACAACTTCGCAAAACCAAGAGACCTCTTAACGACAATAGACAAATACCCAAGCAATCAAACGGAACTTCGAAAAAACAAGAGGCAACGACAATAGACAAATACGCACGCGAAAATAGCGCAGACAGCGCAAAGCCTCAACTATAGAACAAAGATGGTGCAAGCAGCGCCGTCTTTGTTCTTTTGTGGGGATCTGCCTGTCCTACTCTCCAATAAGCAATGCATCGCGTACGCGTAGGACATAGCCCCACCTACCTAGTTATTAACAAAATCATTTGTAAATTAGTCACTGCATATCGTAGGTTTGAACGTAAGTAGCAACGCTAAACAAGAAATCGGTTAGAGTCGGTTACGTAGGTGTTTTGGCAACACATAGGAGAATCAATGTGTATTTTTGACTTCATACAGTACGTCCTAGAATTGTCTAGAAAAGTGCTTAAAGTTGGTACGTAGGAAATTTTTTCGTTTTATTAACGTATAAAATGCTAATATTACCGCATGTATGATAGAAGTACCTATAAAACTACAGAGTGATTGGAAAGAGCAGAACAAAAGCGCTCTACTCACATACTCTACTACACAAATTTTATGTCAGATAGCAAAATAAGATTTAGGAACACAAAATGAAGTAAGTACTAATCATTTTCACTTCTAGTTTGTACACCTTTCTTAAACTATGTGAATTTCTTCTTTTAGTAACAAATTGGGGTTCTGCAATGAATTACAAAACTGTTTATTGAATAAAATGAATACATGATCCCCATACCCCATGTCATCATCCTAAACCACTGTGTAATGGCAACAGTAAGAGGTGTACCTTCAGTAGTTACATGCTCGGCAATTATAGGGCACAGGAGAACTTACTTTGACCGTGTGTACTATTCTTTTTAAGTACGAAATTGGTTGTGGAACTTATAATGGTTGTGTATATTGAATTTGTAGTGGCAAAAAGAGCCTCGTAACGTAAACCACAAAATAATTAGCTCCTTTAGGATCCCAAACACCAAAATACCGTAATGTTCGAATGTGTTATAGTTAGCAACCTAATGTCCAGCTTGAAACAGCTGTGGCCTAACCTTTTTACAGGGTTTAATAACGGACTCGGTCATGCAATATACATCGTTGATCTCTAGTTAAATAGCAAATTTCATATCAGTTTATTCACTGGGCACGGAGAAATCGATGTAAATACATATTTTGGAGGGGGGTAACTAAATATTAACAATTCTTAGTAATTAATGCCAATTAATTAGTCCACTTTTATTTTCTTATTGTCAACTAATAACAAAATACTTCTGTGCAATCAGATTTTCATTTAATCGTTAAATAGATTCAACGAAATCAGCATTGCTTTAAAAAACTTAATTTGGACAAATACCTTGAAATGCACTGTATATTGCAAATTGGACTAAGATCTTTTGCCCACCGGCTGTGGAATTCTGCTTAAAATTCTTTAGCACTTGTATCACAACAAGTGTAAAAAAAAGCAAATTATCACGTGATAATAGGGTTACACTGTACCTATGTCATTGTCATTAGAATAGATTGAAGAATAGTAAAGTTTGATGGTTTCCACCGTATTTGTTGTGTTATATGAAACAGCCTTGCAACTTGCACCTTAGGCCTGTGAAGCTCATGTCACATGCATGTTAAGTACTCTCCCCAGCAAGATTAGTGCATGCAGTTAGGACAATACATGTCTCATGAAGTTGTATTTATCATCGTAGCCACAGCAATACTATACCACTCGATCTGCAGAAAGAAAATGGCTTCAGGAAGGCAATTACATCAGTGTGAACATTGTGGAAAGGAATTTTCACAACGGTCAAACCTGAAAGTACATATGCTCACTCATACTGGAGAGAAGCCACATCGGTGTGAACATTGTGGAAAAGGATTTTCACAAAAGTCAGTTCTGAAAAGACACATGCTCACTCATACTAGAGAGAAGCCACATTGGTGTGAACATTGTGGAAAAGGATTTTCACAAAAGTCAGTTCTAAAAACACACATGTTCACTCATATTGGAGAGAAGCCATATCATTGTGAACATTGTGGAAAGGCATTTTCAGAACAGTCACATCTGAAAAGACACATGCTCACTCATACTGGAGAGAAGCCACATTGGTGTGAACATTGTGGAAAAGGATTTTCACAAAAGTCAGTTCTAAATACACACATGTTCACTCATACTGGAGAGAAGCCATATCAGTGTGAACATTGTGGAAAGGGATTTTCACGACAGCCAGGTCTGAAAACACATATGCTCGCTCATACTGGAGAGAAGCCACATCAGTGTGAACATTGTGGAAAGGGATTTTCAGAACAGTCACATCTGAAAAGACACATGCTCACTCATAGTGGAGAGAAGCCACATCAGTGTGAATATTGTGGAAAGGGATTTTCACTACAGTCAAATCTGAAAACACACACGCTCACTCATACTGGAGAGAAGCCACATCAGTGTGAACATTGTGGAAAGGCATTTACACAACTGCCACATCTGTCAAGACACATGCTCACTCATAGTGGAGAGAAGCCACATCAGTGTGAACATTGTGGAAAGGGATTTTCAGTACAGTCAAATCTGAAAAGACACATGCTCACTCATACTGGAGAGAAGGCACATCAGTGTGAACATTGTGGAAAGGGATTTTCACTACAGTCAGATCTGAAAAAACATGTGCGCACTCATACTGGAGAGGAGATTTACAAATGTTTTTGTAAAAGATCATTCACACGCTCACGTGCATTGAAGGCCCACTGCAGGATTCATACTGGAGAGAGGTTTAGGTGCAGCCACAGTGGATGTACCAAGTCTTACCTGTACAAGAACAGTTTGGATTATCATTTTACGTCTTGTCACATGTAACTATTGCATTTGGATCGGATGATACAACATTGAGATTATTATAGTAAATAGTTTAGTGGCATGAAATGTTATTTGGGATTGGAGTAAGTGAAGGGAAAGCCCCATCACATCACCATGACTGCACCCAGTGAACAGAAAGCTATAGCATGCAGTCCATTTAGGTAACCAGACTGTTATACATGCATGTAATATGAATGAGTATTTAAACAGTACTGACTGTAGTAAGGCTAGCTAGGGGGTGATGTTAACAGAAGATATGTGGAGAGATGGACTTCAGTATGGCAATGTGAGTGTAGGTTGGTATCGGATCTGTCCGGAAACACCCATGGATCTAAAGGAGGGTGAATATGCATTGAGCAAGGATACTACAGTTGCTTTATGGAAGGATTACATGTCCTTTTATGGTGATTTTCAACTGCAAGAAATTTTGGGAGGTGATTTTGTGGTAGTAAATGAAAACTTGCACGAGGAATTTGAGAAATTTAAACACAAACTATTCTTATAAATTATGTGGATAGAGGCTTCACCGTTGTTGAAGCAGTGGAATTACTTCAAATTTGGTGCAGAGCAAGCAAGTTGTGTTTAAAAGAGGTGCAATTACTAGGGAAGAATTACTTTGATACATTCTGTGAGTGGGTGTATAGAAAAAGGAGCATGTGCACTAGTCAGGAGAATGTAGTGGCATTGCTGGGAGGTGGCAATGGTCAGCATACTTATTTCATCTCCCAAGCCTTGAGAAAGGAAGCAAATCATGTGGATGCCTCGTATAAATCCTTTGAAATCATGTGGATTTGATATGCTACAACCCAGTATGCATAGAATGGCAAACATCCAAGTGCAATTCACTTGGATTGAATTTTTGTCAGGCCAATAACTTGCATCATGGCAAAATGCAGCCACAAATGATTGAAGTCTCACAAAAACCATTGAGAACAGCAAGAATTAGTCCAGATGGAAACTGTTTTTTCCGCTGCATTGCTATGATTGTTACTGGATCACAGGATTATCATGAAGAAATGAGGTTACTTGTTACAACTTACATGATATCTAATTCCTCAAATGAAAAGATATCCTGCCTTTTGCCTCGTCATACATCAATGCAATCGTACATTGTGCAATCTAAGATGCAGTTTCCTGGAGAATGGGCACAGATTTGGAAATCACCGCTGCTTCCTGCTTGTTAAATACAAAAATTCATGTATTCAACTTTACTGGAAAGATCTGTACGAGTGGGCACTTTATTCTCCTGATGAAGTAGTGAATGACCTACACCAAGAAGAATCCATCTTTATAACCAATGTGCAAAATCATTTTGAAGTTGTTAAAAAGATGTAAGCAGTTCAAGCTGTTCTGAGTCAGACATTGTGTTTTTCATCTTTCATGCTGCTATATTTGAAATACTATACATGCTGTGTATATACTTGTATGCCATCTGAAAGGTTATAGTCAAAAAGCAAATTAAATTGTCTCAATATGTTTTGTAGCATACATATACATAGAACCAAATTGTCTCCCTAAATATATATATATTGTAATTATAATTATAATTATTGTAATATGCATGTATGCAGGACATATATATATATTATTCTTTTATCAGTCTCGGACAAAAACAGGCTGCCTAAAGTTGTCTGTCTAACGGACCAAAACAGGCAGAGTAGGACCATTTTGGGCAGCCTGAAATGGTCCGGTGGACCATTTTAGGCATCTTGATTTGGTCTGCCGGACCATTTCAGGCAGCCTAATTAGGTCCGCCGGACCATTTCCGGGTAGGACAAAATTTGGCGTGACATACCTACATCTATAAGTACATGTATACCAGACACGGCATGTGTGCGTAATACATGTATAATAGAACGAATGTGCGCGGAGCTGTATTTGATTGATTTACGGACAATTACAAATGTGTACCATAACAACGTGCATGCCGTTGCCCTGACGATATGGCGAGGCGTCCTTTTCATGCATATCGTTCCTTCTGGCTGCCGGCATTATGCATCGTATTAAAAGAGCGCTCATTGCCCTGTGTAGAAGTGTGGCATCGTGTGTACTTGGAACAAAGCGGCAACCTTCGGCGGCTTCGCATTCCAAGCGTCATGGCGGCATTGCTGATCGCACCTCGAAGCTTGCAACTGTGGAGCAGAATTTGAGTACTTCAAGCGTAAGATCCCCGCATGGAAGTTATGTATTCAGTAGCTTGAACACACGTAAATATGTTTGCCATCAGATTTGCAGTGGCGATAGTATCGAGCCAGTGCGAGGTCCCTAAAACATTCCCCATCAAGGCTTTCAAAGCATGAATTGTTTCTCGTGTTCCAAGAAAGGCTTCCGCCTATAGGAAAATCGAAATACAGTTCGCTTCTTTTGCTACATGTAAGGGAATTATGGACAGTAAACTACGGTGTACCATGTGATAATGTATATGTAGTTTAATAACCCCAGTTTCTATACGTAGGATCTACACGTATCTTCTTCAAGGTCCACCTCTCTACCATCTGGCTTAAGTGATCGGCCTGTGCAACAGTATAGCAAAAAGCGTTACTTCACTCACAGAAGCCTGACCCCCACCACTATTGCAAGTCTTGATACACCACATGTGTCTTCAGTGATGTCTGATGTCCAGACCAGCAGCTCTAGGTACCAAGAAAAGATGGGGTGCAAGGGATGTGATAATAGTGTTTCCTCCATCTCCAGTAGTGATGCCTTCTCTTACCAAAAGACATCAGAGCTAAAGAAGAGCCTATGTGGATTGTACTTGGTGATGGCAGACTTTAATTTGCTGCCACTAATGAGTGCGACATCTCGGTGCATGTGGGTGAGCAAGTGACGGTATGGAATCAAGACAATCGGCACTGGTTTTGGATCATGAGGCAAACAGCAGAGAATGAGGAAGGATTTGTTCCAAGCTGCTGTCTACATGAGATAGCCACCATATGCACCAGTAAGTGGACAACAATCACTTACAGATACACACATGTACATATAAGCTTGTATGGAACTGACCTTGGATGAAATATGTAGTAATGGTGTGAGGTTGTACTTATGTGAGGAGGTGGGAGGTGGGGTGGGGTGATCTTTAGACTTAAGGAAGTGGATTGAGGTACAATATAATTCTTAAGTTGAAAGGTGAGATGAGATTATCCTTACATCTATACATTCCATGCTTACTATACTCTTTTCCTCTCATCTTACTCAGAAACTGCTCTCCAGCCTCCACCTCCTGCTCAAAGAGTATGATGGCTCAAGTCGAGGGGGGGGCAAAAAAAAAAGTTATAGACACCATCCCAAAAATTCTTAAAACCAAGGGCCAGGTCAACCCCCCCCCCCCCCCCCTCCGCCTTCGACCACGCCCATTTTTCGACCACGCCCCTTAAAATAATTACGTAATCGACAATTGACCACACCTGCAGTTAAGATAATATTACAAATTGAAAGCAGGCTTCGTTGCAGATTGCTGCTGTAGGTGTTGTCACTTCGTCGCTTGCAGCTGGAGACGCTGTTTCACTTGTACCATAGAATTTCGTGATACTCAGTCTCTCGTGCCATGACGTAATGCACAGGCTGTAGGCCTATCGAATATTACATCCCTGCCCATCAATTAAGGTTTGTGGTACTCCAACAAGATTTTGAAGAACGGCACGCATTATCGTTCATGACTCGGTAAAGTACTCGTTTAAACAATAGCAGGCGGGGCATGCTCGAGTGAGGCGTGACCTCATGCATGTTACTTAGTACCAGGTGTATCCGTGGCTTACTTAGTAGCGTCATAGATATTTAAGTAAGGGGATTGGAAACGGATCAATGAATCTAATTAGTCACGTACAGTCCATGTTACGCCTACAATTAAAAATTCATATCGTACGCAGCAGCTGTTTTGGACTATAGGGACCGAGACGTCAGGATCACAGGTTCACATCGTTGCGAGTGGTATATGGACAAGCAAAGCCTGGTACCCAAAGCCTTTGTTTTCCAGTCATACTTTCTTCTACACACTCGTAATGTCTTATACCCATTGCTTAAAAAATAATCAAAAATCGATAAATGCTTCTCTCCTTAGCTTCGTTACCTCTCCTAAGGCGATACGGTTAAAGGGAAAATGACAGCCAATAGGCACGTAGCACACTGTGCACATCTATAATATGCAACGTTTAGCGCGCCAGCACCTGTAGAATCGTAGAAAAAGGTACAGTGCCAAAGTAACTCCATTTACGCTTCTTACGTACTAGAATGGAGGTTGCGAAGTAAAGAACAGTCCGCCGTGCACAAAATTAAGGAAAGGCATACAGATATGACCTACCAACGACATAGTAGTAACAGAATCGCGCTGAGATGAACTGGTCAAAAATAAAAGGTACAGTCCGTAACCGAGTCGCGTAAGGTACTAGAAAATCGCGTTCAGCAAGCAAACAATAAGAGCAAAGAGCCGTGCCAGTTAAAGAATGGCTTACAGACACGTAGGAAGATGTAATATGACGTTTTAGGACGAAAACAAATCACACAGTAGCAGCAGTTTTCAAGTCTTCATTGGTTTAAGGGTAATAATAACCGTGTCAAGGAGTGTACGTGTACAATCATGCGCTCACGTGATGCGTTTCCAATCCCCTTACTTTAATATCTATGGTAGCGTTATTATAGTTTTTATCTTTACATTGCTTTGCGACGCTTCAATTGTTGCACTATTGGTTAGTGAATTGGTATGAAGGCCACGCCCACGAATTGTGTCTCAGTCACGTGATAATATGCTTTCCACAATGAAATAGCTTACAATCGCACTAGATAGGCAGTTAAGCCATATCTTTGCACGAATTGGACACCCATGAACACTACAAACAATATGATTCCATCATTATGTTGCTGTAGTGCGAGCTAAAGTTCCAAAAAAAAAATTAAGAAAAGTGATGAATTTTTTTTTTTTTTTTTTTTGGCCAAGACCCCCCCCCCCCCCCCCCCCCTAACTTTGATACCTCATAACTTTTTTCCCTAGACCCCCCTGAAAAAAAGAATAGCATATTCGTGATGCTCTCAATGAGCTCTTCAAAGTTGGGGGATGGTGTCTTCCACTTTGTTTTTTGCCCCCCCCTCGGCTCAAGTACTCAAAAATCCAGCCCACTTTCCAGTCCAACTACCATTTCAGCAAACCACTGACTGGGATAGACATGCCAGTGTGAATTGATCACCTGCTCCATGTCCTTGTCTAGTTATGAGAAGTACTTTAGTATATGTTAGTAGTGTGCCAATATTTGTATAAACTATAATATATGTAAATTGAATGCATAAGTGTATTAAATGTTTAATTAGCTGTACATTTCATTGCAAGTGGTACTGTCCTTTGCTTGTCCTGCAAATACAATTGCAAACAAATAGGTGCACAACATTACAAAAACTGCTCCAGTGACATGCACATGTACATGTATAGCCCATCAATACTATTTTAATAGTGCAGTGCTACACAACCTGAATTCTAGTACAATACCGGGCCATTCTAAGGTATCATGCAGCATGCAGCTCATACAAAGCTTCATGCTGATGGGGAGCAAGATGGATGACGGAAACAGGTGTGAGAAAATACATGCATGAGGTATGGTCTAAGCATCATGCATTGTCCTTGCATGCTGATAAAGTGAAAGCGTAAAAAAATTAGATTGCAGAATTTCAAAAATATCTGTGAGAAGAAAGCATTATAGAATACAATAAAGCTACCCACACAACATGCACAGCTAACCTGTACCACATGAGACATTAATGAAAATAACACAGTTTCATTCTGCAATATGAACTTGTATTGTGCAATATAAACGTGCATTGACAGACATGCCCAAACGCGCAAAAAACCAAACATAAAGATGACGTCGATCGAAACACAAGAAACAAGAAAAATGTTTCATTACTGTATGCAGAAGGGACATCATAATCCTTTCATCCTCTGGATATTTTAATGATCACTGCTACAAGTAGAGAGAGAAAAGACCAAGTGATATGTGAGTGTCCCCATGTGCCCATGTGAGTGTGTACCCATGTGTGTGCCCATGTAGGTGTGTAGCCATGTGAGTGTGCTCATGTGAGTGCCCATGTGTGTGTGCCCATGTGTGTGTGCCCATGTGTGTGTGCCCATGTGTGTACCCATGTGAGTGTGCCCATGTGTGTACCCATGTGAGTGTGCCCATGTGTGTACCCATGTGAGTGTGTACCCATGTGAGTGTGCCCATGTGTGTACCCATGTGAGTGTGCCCATGTGTGTACCCATGTGTGTGCCCATGTGTGCACCCATGTGAGTGTGCCCATGTGCGTACCCATGTGAGTGTGCCCATGTGTGCACCCATGTGAGTGTGCCCACGTGTGTACCCATGTGAGTGTGCCCATGTGTGTACCCATGTGAGTGTGCCCATGTGTGTACCCATGTGAGTGTGCCCATATGTGTACCCATGTGAGCGTGCCCATGTGTGTACCCATGTGAGTGTGCCCATGTGTGTACCCATGTGAGTGTGCCCATGTGTGTACCCATGTGAGTGTGCCCATGTGTGTACCCATGTGAGTGTGCCCATGTGTGTACCCATGTGAGTGTGCCCATGTGTGTACCCATGTGAGTGTGCCCATGTGTGTACCCATGTGAGTGTGCCCATGTTTGTACCCATGTGAGTGTGCCCATGTTGGTACCCATGTGAGTGTGCCATGTGAGTGTAATAAATAGAGGTACTGTACACTTGTACATGTAGCAGTGTACACGAGAAATATTATATGCAGCAATCTATGTGTACATGTACATGTACATGTAGATGTACACTGATTATTTACACTACATCATAGTTACATGTACTAGAACATACCAATGATGATGATGAGTATGATGATTACAATGACAGCAATAACCAACTTCCACTACAGAACAAGAGTGTGTGAGGTGAGTAGCAAGTGTGCACATGTGACAGTGCATGTGTGTGCATGTGAAATGTGGGCATGCAATCAAGTTGTATGCAGGAAGAAAAACAAAACCATGATACAAAAGACACAGGTCGGCCCAATGTGACTTGCCTTGCACTGCTGCCACCACAGCTTGTGCTGAAGTCGTCTTGAACTGTGTCTGAACCTAGTGGCACTGTCAGCCAGCTCCCCTGTATGTAGGAGGTACAGGCATACATAAATGGACAAGTCCCCTCACTGGACCATCCCACCAATCAGATCACTGACAGGTGAAATGTAGTACATGTGCAGTGTACAAATTAACATTGATTTGATACAAGCAATCAATAATAATTGCTCTCTCCCATGCTTAGCTATAACACCCAGCCCCCCCCCCCCCCCCCACCCCTCCCTCCTAACACTGAGACCAACTCCAGTTACCCAGGTCAAAGTTAAATGGTTAGGTCATGCAGGAGGGGTAGATGCCCAAAGGGTGGCACCTGCCATTGATGTACACATATGACCACAATGCAACTGGTCAGTCAATGCATACAAATTATATTGATTGCAATTGATTGCAGCCCACCTACGTGTACAAGTATGTGTGGACCGCACCATATCTTTTAGGAGACAGCTGAGTGTGAATGAAGGTGTGGCTTTTCCCAGACCTTAGGCTCAATTATGTGCTCTCATTCACCAAAACATTAAACCAATTTTAGCACTTACACTGTAACCCACATAGTAAGAGTGCAAACCCAAATTCATTGCATGAACAAAAATATCAAGCAAAAGCAAACATCAAAATTTCTTCCTGGACTCATATGTATAAGTATTTGAAACCTCTGGTAGCCTATCACCATCTAGGCCACTGACTTAAGCATGCAAGTATCCAGAGATATCAGTTCACTTCTATTGCCTCCTTGCTTTAAAGGCTCTCTGTGCTGCACAACAAGGAATTGAAGCACCAACTAAATTAATATTTTTCATACCATGTGTGAGTATGTGTGTGTGTGTGTGTGTGTGTGTGCGTATATGTATGTGATTGTGTGTGTGCATGTGTTGTGTGCACAAATGGATCCAGTTTTTTCTAAGCAATTTACAACACCATTATACATGTACATTTTATGGTTGTGGTGTTTGGTTTCTGAACTTATTCTAAAATGAATTGTAAGATGTTGTGGACTAAAATAGATCACCTCATAAGTCTGGGGACCAGATGACTGGCATTCAGCAGTCAGTCTGGCCAAGGGTACATGTACATGTACACATGGCCAGTGTATATGCCAAACTTCTGCTGGTTATTGATTTGGATTGTTTATATAAAATTCATCTTGCTATGAATACAATTATAGTCTGAGTAGTCTGGGGACCAGATGGATGGCATTGCTAGAGTGCAAAAAAAGTCATAGATTGCCCAAACCATGTCATAAAACAATGCAAGTACTGAATGCCCTCATTTCATGTAAATGTAACGGACTAACCTGATGGAGAAGTGTTAACTACCCTAAAGGTGTCGATTGATCACGTGCATGTCATGCCTCTAGAACATTCTGTGATATATATAAGTTACTATACTTGATACATAGGTGTGCTTGTACTGCCATTTTTATGATAAAAGGACAACCTGTTACATTGGCGTAGTCAGCAGGATGGCTAGCCGACCTCTGATCGTGCCTGAGGTATTCTGCGGCGATGGCAGTTGGGGACAATGGATCTATCATTTTGAGAGCGTAGCGAAAATCAACAAATGGGACGATGACCACAAACTGCAGTGGATCACCTATGCAAATGGTGGCTGTTGACATCCTTGGTCCACTGCCACGGACATCAGCTGGAAATAGATATGTCCTTGTGGCCGGAGACTATTTCACTAAGTGGATTGAAGCATACCCAATTCCAAACCAGGAAGCTGTAACAGTGGCACAGAAGCTGCTAGATGAGATGTTCTGCCGCTTCTCCTTACCTGAAAGACTACACTCGGATCAGGGAAGGCAGTTTGAAGCAGACATAATCAAGCAGTTGTGCCAACTCCTACAGTTTGAAAAGACAAGGACCACTCCATACCATCCCCAGTCGGATGGCTTCATTGAGAGATTTAACAGGACTCTCTTGAATATGCTCAGCACCTGTTTAGATCACCACAATTCTGATTGGGATATGTATGTGAGCAAAGTCTGTATGGCATACAATTCAAGCGTACAAAGCACGACAGGCTACTCCCCCTTTTACCTCATGTTTGGCAGGGATGCTCGGTTGCCAACTGACATCATTCACGAGCCCCCCCAGTGCATTGCTGACATTCCTACGCAACAGTTGTACGGGCAGTATGTTGTGAATCAGCAAGAAAAGTTTCTTAAAGCCTTTGAGGCTGTGCGGAAGAGTATCTCTACTAAACAATGCCATCAGAAGCAGCTGTACAACCAGAAAGTGCATGGGGACCCTTACAGACCAGGGGACCTTGTGTGGTTATACAACCCAGCAGTTGCAAAAGGCAAATCAAGAAAACTTCACAGGCCTTGGAAAGGACCTTACCAGGTCCATGCAAAACTATCGGATGTGAATTATAGAATTCAGCACACAGGTAACAACAAATTCACAGTTGTCCATTTTGATCGGCTAAAGCATTGCCCCCCAAACATCCGATTACCAGGAAAGGTGCACCCCCCTGCACCTGAAAAGAGGTCAGTGGACTTAACACCCCCAGGGACGTCCCTAGAACTGGTGGAAAATGAAGATGGGCTGGACCCTCAAGATGGTGATGATACAGCTGATCCCCCTGCCCCAGCAAACCCCCCCTGCTGATGATGAGCGGCGGTATCCACAACGTGCAAGACGGCCTCCAGATCGATATTAAGTAGAATAAATCCGGGACGTATTCTTTGAGGAAGGGGGCATATGTAACGGACTAACCTGATGGAGAAGTGTTAACTACCCTAAAGGTGTCGATTGATCACGTGCATGTCATGCATTCTGTGATATATATAAGTTACTATACTTGATACATAGGTGTGCTTGTACTGCCATTTTTATGATAAAAGGACAACCTGTTACATAAACTTTGAAGCCGACATGTATTTTGCATTAGTATGGAGTATACTAGAACATGTAATAATTTAATTTACATCATGTATGAATGCAATGCGTTATTCAAATCCATGATCAATTGAACCTAATCAGTACAATTAGCATAAAATACTGCGTGTGAGTTATAATATACTTAGAGAATCAGAACATAATCATAATATGAAACACACAAAACACACACAAACAACTACATACGCGAATAACTGTCCTGTTGGGTTGATTGGGGGTAGGAGCGGACCAAGATTGATCGAGCATTAGCTCTAATCAATAACAGGCTGAGGCGGCCATATAGCTCAGCTACCACCTTAGACTTGGGGGTGTTACCACAAATGGCTAACCGTGAAGCCACCTGCGAGAAGGCCTTTAATGCCTCTGGTCCCCAGGCCCCATATTTCTCCACTGCCAATGGTACACATCGCCAACCCAACTCAGCACACTTGAGATCATTTTTGTTGTTTTCTGTGCTCAGCTGTCTTTGCTGAAAACCCTGGTACATGCCCGCTTTCAGCATAGTGTGTGAATTAAGCAGTGATGCAACGTAATGTCAAAGGCAGCCTAGGTGCCACAATCAGACTAAACAATATTATAGAGGATTTGACTTTTCACTGATTTTATAACCACAATTATACATAGCAAAATAGTTAAAATTAGAAAGTGGGGAGATTTGTACTTGGCGATAATAGTAGTAAATATTTTAAAGCTTTTTTGGGAAAAATAATTTGGTATTTATATTTCTGATTATAATATACCAGTACAGACATTATATTATTACATTTATCTTTTTATATATTCACTGTAATCTTAGTTCTCTCCAAGTCTGGACCTCAGTACATGTACTATGTGGCCCTCTACACACCCAAACATATATTCTCCGGCCTTTCTGCATATATTCTAAATTCAAAATTGCTAGTGTTATTGGAGATTAATGTCTCTACAAATGACATACATAACCAAAAGGTTAAGTATACCGGGTGTCCACAAATGAACGTAATTAACCATTTTAATTTTTACATACATTACAGTAGTTGGGCAAACACTATAAATTCAATTAGGTTTAAATAAATTCTAAGCATGCAGTTAAGAAATTATATCAAAACTCTCATAAATCAAAGTATTCAAAACCCTCGATTATCAAAATTATTCAATATTAAGGTTAGAGATAATTGATTTAATAACCACTAATAAGTAATGCAAGATCTGAATATGCAGTGGAATAGCATTGATTTCAAGTTACGGAGTTCAATAGTAGGCTATTATCTTTTAAGACCATAATTCACTTATAAGTTGTTAACTTGGTTGAAGTTGCTAAAGTATAATCACCACCACTAATTAGGGAATTATTAAATGAAGTAGGAAACACCTTTCTTTTTGGTATTGAATCATGCAGTGGTCAGTTATTAAAACTCAAAGTTCATTGAAATTGTAGTGGCCTTTTAGCATTTTCAAGTTTTATTATTTGTTTTGAATATTAACTACTGAAACGCCAATGAAACTGCCTGCAGTTTCTAAATGGTGTGTTGAAATGTACATGTACATGTACATGTGGCTCACGCCAAATGATAGCACATGTTGCAAGAAACATTCTGTGCTGATATGGTAGATGTTAAAAAAATCTCTACATGTATATGTACGCATTAAAGTTATTAGCCGTTAATAAAACTATTTGTATTTATACATATACATTGTAAATATACATGTACACATGTAGGTGTGTAACCACATACACAAACACATCGTGTGATAGCTACATGTAGCTGTGTGTGCATGTTTAGTATTAAAAACTTTCATACCCAAGGCTCCATATGACTCAACAACTGATGGAACACATACCAATCCTATCATCATTGTTGCTGTGCAATGTAAAATTCACACTACACTCTCAAGGTAATTTCAATGATTAGTTTCTCATCATTATCCACATGTCTGCACTAAACCTTAGATTATTGAAATATCCATATCATGTGATGCTACTTTATTATATAACGAGCCTACATGTACTACCCCATTGTGTTTGACTGGAGGACTTCCTACATGTACATGCAGGTGGCTCCAGCTCTGAAAGGACGTATATAGCTACTTATTAAATATGTGAACATTATTAATAATTTAATAGTGAATAGTTACTGCTTGCCTACATCCTTTTTGAAACAAGGCAAATGAGTAGCTAATAATCCAATTTGCATGGCCTTGAATATATTGCAGGCCACATGTGTTAAGGGACAATTATTCAATGTAAATTCATAACAACGTTATTTACATTGAATGTACATTACCATTGTTTTTTGCGATCGCGCATACATGTATTTTGAATGAAATGTTTATAGAAAATTACAGGCATGATGTCCTCAGTTAAAGATATAATTTAATGATTTTAGCTTGCCATAGGTAAAAATGTAACACCCTAATCAAGATTAAATGACCACTCATTTCAAGGTGGAGGGGTAATTTGTCAAGTACAAGTACAATGCTCTTTTATACATTAATATTTGGCAGTGTGCTTAATTTTGTAGAAGTTTGAGTATACCTTGAACTTCACCTAACTGCTTTCCATGCCAGTAGGATTTTAATGACTAAACACTTACATTGTGTACCTACATGTAGTTGTGGTACATTTTTAAGCAGCTTTCCCTTGATTGTGGGACACCTAACCAGTCAATGGATTGGCTACAGTATATCACTTAGACGGTACATATAGATTACATAGACTGACATTTACATTTAGTACACACATGTACAACTGTTAGCAATGTCACATTACGCTCATCTTAACACACAATTGTAGGATATATTTTACATCAATAATCAATTAAGTGAACATATCAGTTGCTATGCCAACTATAGTAACAACAATCACAGTACAAAGCCCAGCACCAAGCTGACCTGCAATGCCCCCTGATGATGAGTACCGATAATGAGTACTCCAGGCCAAGTTTCAGCAGCTGCAGTCCCCACAATAAAATAATTCAACTCATCATGGTACAATGTACATGAGGAACAAAACTGATTTTTCAGGACACTAGCTTTTAGCCTCAGCCTACATGTAGTTCTGTTAGGCTACCAGAGATCTTGATTACAGAAGCAAACATGTAACTAAGAGTCCAGCAACTTTGGTTTTTTCACCTAACCTCTACCCTTCCTCCTTAGCACGTGGACCTGTGGCATCCCATGTAACAAGTTAACCACATTTCCAAGGAAGTGGCAGTGTGACCTCACCTCCTATGGAGACCAAACGTGCTAACAAACACAATGACTCTTACATTGTGGGGTTTCAATACCCTGCATGTGCATACACAAGTACATGTACATGTATATGTACATGTACATGTATATGTACATGTACATGTATATGTACATGTACATGTATATGTACATGTACATACACACTTTAACCTCCAATTTGTGCACAAAGGAATGCCGCGTAAGATGGCCAATTTAAGCAGTTGCAATTTCATGCTTGCATTGCTGGACGACAAAAAAACTTCTTTATTCAGGTTATTGTGCATCAAAGGTTTTCATTTCACTATTTCATTCCTTGTAAAATTGCATTTCACTGACTTTTTAGTTTCTGAGGTAGCAGGAACCAAGATAAGACAAAGGTCGCAGTTGAGATGGCAAACTTTTCCTTAGCAATCGCAAATCAACAACAACAATGTCATATATTTTTTCAGGATCACTGACATTACTCTAGAACAGTAAACATGTTTCCAAGGCAAATACATGCATGCATGATACTCAAAGCATGTACAGACTTTACTGTGCCACAAAAGATCATAGTGCACATCAAAACTGCAGGTACAGTTGGCATCCAGATATCACCAGGTGCCAGTACAGTGTACATGTAAATGTACAATGCACACACACACACACATGTTCATACACAGGTAGAATACTTAAAAGGTGTGACAGTTTCCTATCATTTGGAAAATGCATTCAATCTACACACAAACATGTACATGTACATGTTCATACAGTATACACAAGTAGAATACTTAAAAGGTGTTACAGTCTCCTATTATTTGAAATTGCTTGTGTCTTGTGTCTGTCTCTGCACCTAATTTTACCACATTAGTAACCTTGGTACAAGATCACTTTTGACCCTAATCAGCATTGGTAACCTTGGAACAAGATCACCTTTGACCCTAATCAACATGCACATGTACATACAATTGTACATGTATGTCTGTACGAGGACTGTACATGTACACTGTAGATGACTGTATCAAAGATGTCTACTGCATTCCTTCATACACATAAATTACACTGCGCCCAAAGCAAATACAATATACATGTAGACATCATACGTTCAATCACACATTGACCACACACCTTTTGCCACAACACCATGATAGCTGCCATCACACCATGATAGCTGCCATCACACCATGACCATGATAGCTGCCATCACACCATGATAGCTGCCATCACACCATGATAGCTGCCATCACACCATGATAGCTGCCATCACACCATGATAGCTGCCATCACACCATGATAGCTGCCATCACACCATGATAGCTGCCATCATACCATGATAGCTGCCATCACACCATGATTACTGCCATCACACCATGATAGCTGCCATCACACCATGATAGCTGCCATCACACCATGATAGCTGTCATCACACCATGATAGCTGCCATCATACCATGATAACTGCCATCACACCATGATAGCTGCCATCACACCATGATAGCTGCCATCACACCATGATAGCTGCCATCACACCATGATAGCTGCCATCACACCATGATATCTGCCATCACACCATGATAGCTGCCATCACACCATGATAGCTGCCATCACACCATGATAGCTGCCATCACACCATGATAGCTGCCATCACACCATGATAGCTGCCATCACACCATGATAGCTGCCATCACACCATGATAGCTGCCATCACACCATGATAGCTGCCATCACACCATGATAGCTGCCATCACACCATGATAGCTGCCATCACACCACCATGACAGCTACATGTGCAAGTACAAGCTTATAACCCACACCCCTCCTCCCCCAAGTGGTGCCATCACTGACCAGACTTCTCCTCGAGGTCATCCAGCTTCTCTCCTCGCTCCATCACTTTGCTTATGTTGTCCTTCATCACACCTATCACCTTGGACACCTGGCTCTGCACCCTGACAAAGGACAAGGACAGAGACGATCAGCTGGTAATGATGGCATCAGGTGACCCCACCCATGCACATATATGAAAGTATGCAATGTGTGTACATGCACGTGATTAATGCGTACAAGCATAGATATATATGGTACATGTACACAATGTACATACATAATGTATGGATTGCACATACACATGCATGTACATGTATGTATATGTGTATGTACATATACACACACACACATGTATGCATACATGTACATGTGTATACCCCTGATGAGAACACTTTTAGGTGGATGAAAACTACACCTTCCCAAGTATTATTTCCTTCCCTCAAATTCATCTGACACTGTTTTCCTAGAGCAAGTTTCAGTTCTACATGTGTGTACACATGTGTACACATGAACATGTATATATATGTACACATGTATAATTATATAAGTGCACATGCATGTACATGTATATATAAGTACACTACTACTTTAACCATTGAGCTGCACAGTGTGTTGATATTTGATGGCTTATAGCATTGTGAGGGGTCGAAAAATAAATAATTACATACATGTATTACAGTCTGTACCTGAAGAACCTTATGGATGTGATTCCCCACAAATACCCCACCAACGTATTCTTGGCGTTACACCTTAAATGACTGTAAGGCTGCACCCAGACCATTAACAAATGGTCCATCATGTCTGTCAAAACCCTTATCCATGGCTTTTGTGGTTTTTGCTATTTCACTTTCCTGTATGTGTTTTTAGAGTGCATGTAGCCATTGTGAAACATGTATTCAAATCATTACCATTGTACTTGCAACTTTCCTTTTCTCCTCAACTTGTTTCATCATGTCTGGCGATGGACGCGTTCTCACCCAAAACAGCTACATATGTAAGCAGCTCCTCCAATGTTGCCAGCTCGTCCCTGACCTCTGCATAACATGCCTTCATAAGCTGCAGCTGCTGCAATTCTGCACAATAAGCTGAAAAGCTGGATGTGCTAGACGTTGGTTTGGTAACAAAGGCCATCTGCAGGTCGAAGTCATGGCAAGAATCTTCATGAAGATCCCTTGGGTTACATGAAGTCCAGGTATGCATACCTGTCAGTAATAAATACAGAAGACACACTTGTATATCACTTCTTGCATGTACATAAACTTACATGTGATATGGGGATATAAAAAGTAGCTCTGCAATGCAATTCCCATGTTCCATTGCACTTCTGCGCACACCTCCAGCAGCCATAAAGGATCTGTAGTTAGCTCTGATGGTTTCCAATGTTCTTTCTGGAAAGGCTCCTCTTGTGCTTCGTGCAACTTGCATGTGATCATTATCTATTTCGCACAGTGGACAAGGGTGCTTCCCTGTACAAATAACAAACTGACTTTACCATGCCAGTGTAATAGCGCTAAATGCAAGAATAATGCATGCATACCTGATGCACCAGATAGGCCATATACATCCTCCCCAATAATTCACAATAACTCACAATCACCACATAGGAACACAATTAGTGTGTATTGCCTGCATGGGTGTTGAAGATATAATGTTAAGCAATATAAGCCATATGTACCTCCACTTCATTCCTTGTAGCTGCCGGACTTGGGCTTTGAAGCGATCCAAAGCAATTTGCAAGTTGACAACTGTGTCAGCTGCTTCGAAACAACTGAATACACAGGTATTATATACAGAGTTTGGTGCAGGGACATTGATGATTTGAAAATTCATTTTGGTTGTGTTCAGCACATCTCCACCCTTTACACCTCCTAGCTTCACCCATATCTAAGTTTCAGGGATGAATCCATTGTGCCAGGTTAATCTCCCAATGCTGCTCACAGATGCACACCTCGCAACATCATTGGAATGTATAAGGTGTGCAGTTTACCTGTAATTTTCTTCCAAAAGTTGAATGACTTTCTGGACCAGATTTGGCATATAGATGTGTGGTCTCGCTCTAATTTCCTCTCCACCAGAATGAAGGGAAAATGACATTGGGGCATTTTTTTCCTTTTAGCTCATCCCTGCCAGATATCTGATCAGCCACCTGCCTCATTTTCTCTTCACATGCGATGGAGATGCCTGAGGCCTTTAACCATCTACTGAAAGTGAGCCACACCTTTAATGGACAAATATAGTAATTTTACCCTTTAAATTAATAATTACAAAAAACATATTATAACATTTCACCTACAGTATGTGCATCACCTTCGAAGAATTCGCAGTTGTGTCCAAGGTATTCCCAGGCCGGCTTTGATCGCCAATGCCTGTTTTGGACTGATATAAGAGACAACACCAGCCTGCTGTAGTAATGCCTGTCTTTCTGCATCATCGAGGTATTCCACCTCATTTTGGAGCAGATCAGAGGGTTCCCCCATGCTGACAAGTTCTCTAAGACTTTGTAACTCTCTGCACCTCCTTTTGAGTGTCCTTGAGCTGGCCACATGTGTGGGAGTACGTCCCTGTGTTACCTGCATGAATGTTCTAGGCTAAAGAAGGGATGGAATGTCAGTGTGATGTAGAACATCATGGTTGGGTCGGCAATGTGGTGGTACAATGCCTTTAATGCAGGCAATAATGCTGTTAGTTACTGTTGGCCGACCTCTTGGATGTGCTTGTGTATGCTTGACACCTCTCTTGGGTGGACAGATCTGGGTGAAACATAGTACACTTTTCATGCACATACTGTACATGTAAGCCTTTAGCATACCACACATCCTTCATCAGTATGTGCCTCCCATTGGTATATGTTTGTGGAGCTGTAATACGTGGTACATCTGTCCATCACCCGTTTGCAAAATAAGCAAAACAATAGAGGGTGGATCACCGGTAGATCATTGGTAATGTCAATGTGGAAGACACTATTTAGGCGTTCAGATAAGTCTGTGCACTTATATGATGGCCTCTTTCTCTTTTCTTTAGCCACCAAAAGGCTTCCACATAATCTACAGCGTTGCTGAAGCTTCGCAACGTGCTGATCCATTCAAAACTGTGACCGAACTGTACCAAACTATGCCGATTATTCATAAAAAACACATTCGTGATTTGTATGTTGAAAGAAAAAATGTGGCATGTCCTAAACCATGTGTTCGCCTATTGGCATGCGTGTTCTCAATAATAATGCGTACTGACCTTCTCGGGAATTTGGCTGGCGTCCACCTGATTAGTTTGAAGTGACCCCCTTCCCTACGGCTATGGTGTTAAAGTAGGATGCGCACTTAAAGGAAACGCAATCAATGCTTGCGCACATCGGATACTCTTAGCTACGATAAGCATTTTGATGAAATAACTGTGTTTCGATTCTACGAAGAATGGATATAGCTCGCTCCAAAAGTAGCATTTATAATGAGGTGTGGATTACACTTCCAAAACCATTTACGGTATCGTTCTAATTATAACCTAGTGTCCAGCCTCAAACAACAGTGACGGGCTCACTTCCTATACTGATTTTCATCTACATATGTCAATGAACAACTACCCAAGTGGACGCATCCCAATTCAACAATAAGTCGTTATTTTGCAAATACCATTCCCCCCATCCCCCTACTACAGTGGCAAAATGCCTGACACAATAGTTTAATTAACTCCACCACTAGATAACTAATCATCGCAATGCCCACGATCTGTGTATGCACTCAGGCAGACGTCACAGGCCACCAAAATGTCCTTGAACTGTGCCCTCACCTCCTTGATGGCCAGTATGGTTGGGTTGGTGGGGTCAGTGGCTATGGATCCACTTAAATCCTATCATGGATATAAATCACAGCCCTATAGACGTAACCAATGCACAATGTTTAAAAGATTGTTGTACATGATCAAATGCACACACACACACACACATTAACATGACGCACACAACAAGCTCAGGGATGTCTGTCATGACAGTACCATCATGCCTGCATCAGCACCAAGGCAGAAACTGGCAGTGGACATGGACGTGAGCTCCAGCACACACATATCCTCCTGACATCCTAGCTGTGATTTGACCTTACTGTGACTTCATAGTAGTGGCTGCTGAGCTTAGAAACCACTCAGTCAACACTTTCAAGTGCTCTGAGCTGGGGTGGACACAAAGAACATACCCACATACACCCTGAAGACCTCACATCACCGAGCTGATGTCCATCTCTCCACCATCCTTAGCAGATTCATCCCCTAGCCTTACTCCTGTTCAAATACTCAGTGGCCAAAATGGACTGCCATAGATTTCTGTTCACTGAGTACAGTCATGGTGATGTGTCCCAAAAAAACATTTCATCTTATCATCAGATACAAATACAATAGTTACACGTGACATGACTTAAAATGATAATCCAAACTGTTCTTGTACAGGTAAGACTTGGTACATTCACTGTGGCTGCACCTAAATCTCTCTCCAGTATGAATTCTGCAGTGGGCCTTCAATGCACATGAGCTTGTGAATGATCTTTTACAGAAACATCTGTAAATCCTCTCTGCAGTATGAGTGAGCATGTGTGTTTTTAGAGTTGACTGTCGTGAAAATGCCTTTCCACAACATTCACACTGATGTGGCTTCTCTCCGGTATGAGTGAGCATGTGATTTTTCAGATGTGACTGTAATGAAAATGCCTTTCCACAATGTTCACACTGATGTGGCTTCTCACCAGTATGAGTGAGCATGTGCGTTTTCAGAGTTGACTGTACTGAAAATGCCTTTCCACAAAGTTGACACATATGTGGCTTCTCTCCAGTATGAGTGAGCATGTGCATTTTCAGAGTTGACTGTTGTGAAAATTGTTTTCCACAATGTTCACACTGATGTGGCTTCTCACCAGTATGAGTGAGAATGTGCCTTTTCAGATTTGACTGTAGTGAAAATGCTTTTCCACAATGTTCACACTGATGTGGCTTCTCACCAGTATGAGTGAGCATGTGCGTTTTCAGAGTTGACTGTACTGAAAATGCCTTTCCACAAAGTTGACACATATGTGGCTTCTCTCCAGTATGAGTGAGCATGTGTTTACTAAAAGCTGACCTAACAGAAAATTGTTTTCCACAATGTTCACACTGATGTGTCTTCTGTCCAATATGAGTGAGCATGTGTTTTTTCAGATATGACTGTTGTGAAAATGCTTTTCCACAATGTTCACACTGAAGAGTCTTCTGTCCAGTATGAGTGAGAATGTGTTTTTTCAGATTTGACTTTTGTGAAAATGCTTTTCCACAATGTTCACACTGATGTGGCTTCTCACCAGTATGAGTGAGCATGTGCGTTTTTAGAGCTGACTGTACTGAAAATGCCTTTCCACAAAGTTGACACATATGTGGCTTCTCTCCAGTATGAGTGAGCATGTGTTTACTAAAAGTTGACCTAACAGAAAATTGTTTTCCACAATGTTCACACTGATGTGTCTTCTGTCCAGTATGAGTGAGCATGTGTTTTTTCAGATTTGACTGTTGTGAAAATGCCTTTCCACAATTGTTCACACTGATGTGGTTTCTCACCAGTATGAGTGAGCATGTGTCTTTTCAGATTTGACAGTTGTGAAAATGCCTTTCCACAAAGTTCACACTGATGTGGCTTCTCTCCAGTATGAGTGAGCATGTGCGTTTTCAGAGTTGACTGTACTGAAAATGCCTTTCCACAAAGTTCACATTGATGTGGCTTCTCTCCAGTATGAGTGAACATGTGCGTTTTCAGAGTTGACTGTTTTGAAAATTCCTTCCCGCAATGTTCACATTGATGTAATTGCCATCCTGAAGCCATGTTCTTTCTGCAGACTGAGACATATAGTATTACTGTGGCTAGCATGATAAGTACAACTTCATCAGATATGGGCTTTTCTTCTCATGCACTATGATCTTGCTAGGGACAGTACTTAACATGCATGTTATATGAGCTCCACAGACCTAAGGTCTAAGTGGCATGGCTGTTTCATATAACGCATCAAATACAGTGGAAACCAAAGCACTTTATTTTTATCGGCAACTTTAAGCTTAATTACACCTCCTGTAGGCAATGTATCTTGCAACATAACAAGCATTACTAACATTTGGCCGTGTTCATTTTTAAGCCTGGTAAATAGCTACAGGGATGCCATTTCGTAGAACGCTTACACTGAACTGATATACATCATATCATAAAAGCACTCTTTGGAGCTTATAGACCCTCGTTTGCCATTTAAAAATTGCTATCAAAGACCAATATATGAAAACTTTTGCCACTTGTAGCAATTTTTTTGTATGAATTGGATTTGAAACATCATCACTGCGTCATTTCACTGTGACATCATTGTTTATTTATCCAATGGATGCAAATGCTGTTAATGGAAATATCGAAAATGGTTCAGAGGTTGAACCAACCCAATGATATTGCATCTGTCAGCTACACTCACGATCAATGGCTAGTAAATCAGCAGCATCAAATTGAGCAGACCTCATCAAACGGCAAGCAATAAGAGCCGGGCATCTCCGATGCTGAAAACGAAAAGCGGTGAAGTAAGCGGTCTGGATGCATATGGTGCGCAGGACGCCTTATAGCATTCGGAGAAGAAGTATATTCGTTCAGTGACAGCGTTTTATGAAATCACATCCCTAACCTTTTACAAGTTAAAAACGCACACCTAGCTCTAGGGTGTGTAACCTCCCCTGAATAATGAAAATCGATTTTTCCGAATACTTTTAAAACACTAATCGATTTTTCAGGTTCTTCTGGATCTGAAAATCGATTTTTCCGAATACTTGAAAAAAGAAAATCGATTTTTCCGAATAGGTTTTGACAATTTGCCAGCCGAATACCTAGGTTATTCAGGTTTTCTGCTCACTGAGCCACCTAAATGTACACATCACACCAGAGACCCTCTTACAACGTCCTCCATCACACCAGAGATCCTCCTACAGCTTCCCCCATCACACAATGCCCTCAGCACACAACCACACGCCCTCATGAAACACACAACCATAGCTTCCCCCATCACACCAGCTGCCCTCAGCACACAAACACACTTACCCCCATCACACCAGATGCCCTCAGCACACAAACACACTTACCCCCATCACACCAGATGCCTTCATGAGGCACACAACCATAGCTTCCCCCATCACACAACCACAGCTACCCCCATCACACCAGATGCCCTCATGAGGCACACAACCATAGCTTCCCCCATCACACAACCACAGCTACCCCCATCACACCAGATGCCCTCATGAGGCACACAACCATAGCTTCCCCCATCACACCATCTAAAACTGGATCCTACCTTTTAACATTAATTAAACTAAAGTTGAACCTTCGCTGATGTCAATAGCGGAATCAGTACACTAACCAGTACTTTCCAAATGCAGCTGCTGCTGTTTTCGATGAACCGTCTACATCAATAACTTCTGCTCCGCTTGTAATAGCTTCCCTGATTCTTTCTATTATATCCTTTTTCCTACAACATGATTTGGCTTTTATTCCATGGCAAATAAGCCACCATTTGAGTGCTGCTATGTTGTGACTCTCTAACGGTTCAGACAGCGTAGCACCAGGAATGTCGTCTTCATAAAGCATTATGCGGGAATTGACTCTTGACGAAGATGATTTTGCGTGTTTAAACAAGTGAGATTTTTAAAAAGCTTGAATACATTACCCCCAGAAACTTTACTATAAGGCTTACGTGGGCAGTTTGGCATAGGACCCAAGCTACAACGTGTACTCCGGATGTGACGTCACGTAGCAATCATAATTTTCAATCTTCGAACTACATGTAGCCAACATCTGATCTCGTCCCCCCGTATATATAAATAGTAAAAACAGTGACGTTATTAACGTTACGTTTCAAATTAGAAGTGATTATTATCGTACATGTAATATCGTAAACACGTAACCGGATATCGTCAAAAAGCTATTCGAATAATGGGCGAATTGTCGATGCGGACGACGAATACCTAAGTACCTCCGAATGGAGATTCACAAACCGGTTGTTTCGAATAGAACAAATCCAATAATCGATTTTTCCGAGTAATGCTAAATTACTATTCGAACGGATAGGTTTTTGCGAATATCCGAATAACCCGAATAACCTGATAACCGGTTACACACCCTACCTAGCTCAATAAAACTGTAAGTATTTACCGGACTTAATGACTTACACAGCCAAAGGTTGGTAATGCTTGTTATTTAGATATATTGCTAAGATCAGGAGGAATTCAGCTTACAATATTTTTTAAAAAACACAGGGGTCACAAAACAGTTGATAACAAATAACCATGTCATGCTTTTTAACTTTCAGTATATAGTTTTACACCATACCTACATTGTCAGATTTGCATTTGAGCTCATTGTTGAGCACCCCTCTAAAACGGGATGATGTAGTATACACGTACGCGTTATCATATACATGTTAACTACATGCATAGATAGCGCACACGAACCCATTTCGCTGGCGCTCGCGTGATACGTAAGCGTATATACGTAATAATAGTGCCAGCTGCTACTTTGTATTGGATCATCTGGTTATATCGAGCCAAAAAACAACGTGGAACAGAGAACAGACAAGCCAAGTTGCAACATCAATTAATCTCTCAAGTGCACAATCCGTAAATTCTTTCCTTGTGTATATTGATCTCCTCAATGGAATAACCACAGCCTTCTATTTCAACCAAATCTATACAGACCAAGTCTTATAAAGCAGATGAGCATTGCAACAACTACTTTCCATTTCAGAATAACTGTTAGTTATTCTTCAGTCCTCCTATACTTTCTTCAACAGCCACAACGGCCATACCCATCTCTCCTGCACACATGCATGCCTTCTACATCCATGCCATCTACATCTATGCCACCTACATTGTACATCCATGCCATCTACATCTATGCCATCTACATCCATGTCTTCCGCCTCCAATTCATTTGCATCCCTGCCTTTGTACACTTCCGCCTTTTGAATCATAATGCTTTGCTTCAACTGCATGCCCATTGTCAGCATGCCCTCCCGGACTGTCTTCAAAACAATGCCAGTACTGTACAATATTTGCCCAAATTCTGTACCATAAAAATGCAAGTGTTAGTGCTGTAGGTTTGTGGCAGCAGTGTGAAAATACCTTTTAAGATCTCTCATGCAGTGATTATGACAAATACTGTATTTTGACACATCACATAAGGCGTAAAGAGGACTACAAATTTCTAAAAGATAGACATTCTAGAAAGTGCTGTACATCTATGCTAGTAATGATTACATATACAGCCATCATCAAACAGCATATTTTGCTTACCGTGCTGCCTCTTTGTACCAATTGATACTAACAAAAAAAGGCCTAATAACAGATGCCAGTTATCATGCACGGTTTGTAAATCAGTGTCGGTTGCGAAAATTACAAAATGATACATGCAAAGCAACAATGCATGCCTCTTTTTGGTATAGTCAGCAGCATTGTGACACTGTTGCTTATTGTAATTTTTGAAAAGCAACAGTGTCATGCACAATGCTGCTGAGTACCACAAAGAGGCATGCTTTGTTGCTGAGTGCATCAAATAGCGATTTGAAAAGCCTGAGTCAACCATTAAAGCACGGAGGTTAATCCAAAGGCTATATACGATATTGAGGCTGTCAAGGCTGAATTTCATGCTATTAGATCTGGAGTTGTTGAGGAATATATGACCAGGCTGAACATTTAGGCGCATTGATTGGAGTGGAACCGCTGATGCCCAGAATCGCACAACGACAAAGTCATGCATGTGCCGCGGTGTATGTACATGTACCAGTACTAACATATTTACTGAATATGCTTGCTTATCATATAGAGAGAATCACCTAGCAGACAGTCCAGCAGAATATTACCGCTGGACTCGTGCTATTCCTTTGCTAGATTGCCGAACTGGATTCACCTCTGTCCACTGAGAACTGCATCCAGCATATTTTATACCTGGGACCTGCAGTAGCGGTTGATGGCGAACACGATTTTGTATCACTGTATGAGAAGGTGTGCAAATACCTTTTGGATCAAGAAATAATGCTTTGGAAGCAAAAATGGGCACAATGCTCACTTGAAGAGCGTCCCAATTCCCTTGGTGTAGCGCTTCAACGGTGCGATGAAGAGCACTTTCCAAATATGTTTTGCCTCCTTAAGGCTGATTGCGCACTCCCTATTACAAGCTGCACCTGTGAAAGGAATTTCTCCACACTGCGCCATCTGCGCAACTGCATGGCTTCGATCATCTATGGGCTGCACTCGCTTATCATCACTGGCACCATGAATATACATTATGGTCACGCAGTTAATTACAACACAGCAGTTGAAATATTTTTGAAAATGCACCGGAGCTAGAAAAGTAGAGCTGTCAGATCTTATTTTAGAGTAAATGTAAATGTATTTCTACACATGCATTATATACGTAACAAAATGATTATAATAAGTTAACATCTTAAAAGCCCCACCCCTTTTGGCGCTTGGGCCACGCCCCCTCTATAAGTGCTGGGGCCGCCTCTGACCACTCATGGGGTGCCACCCTTATATACAGATACCTTTGCACCATCATATGTAGCTATGGCATACTGTCTATTTGCATCCGAACTGTGAACAGGTGTGCACACTTTACTGCATAACTTCCTCATTGTCTTACACAACTAAAGAAGATCAGATTAGGTCAAGGTTTTTATATAACATACCCAAAGGTGGTTTTGATATATGGCTTTAATATTATTTGAAATTATTAAGTCCTTATGGTGATTTGAAGGCTTCATGAACGAGTTGTTAGTGAAGAATTTCAGCCAGAAAACCAGACTTAACTCTCCTTGTATGTAATTACCAGATGGAATGTAATTTTCAAAGTTCAAGTTAAGATTTGCATTACGCTATCACCTGACAACATTGGTAATATGTGGTTTTAATTTATAGTTTATTTATGAGTAACTTAATTAGGCTTAAGTAAAGTGTGAACACACATTCACACTTTACTTTTATTAGCACTTTAAATTGAATTTTGCATCAGGGGAACATGATATAAAATAGTAAATCACAATGATGATAGAGGGCATTAAGGCCTATGTACCTCATCTTGGATCATCTTAATTAGATTAGTGTATACAAAGCACTGATGCTTTTTAGGTACAGTGTGCACACCTGTGCACACTGTACCATGCACCATGTTGTGTGGTACGGATAATTGCTGACAATTATTATCTTGACATTTGTATCAGTGGTTATTGTTGTCAATCATTATGTAAGGAAACACTATGTAATAGGAGAAAATTGCATAAGCCAAAATGCACTTAGTGTTGCTACTTGCTAATCATTTGCCGCAGATCCAACACTCTGCAAAGCTGTCTGCCTCTTCTAATTTGCAGGTACATGTACAAAACATTTAAAGTGAAATATAAGACACCTAAGCTTTGAAGCAGGGAACAGGTACAGTGCAGAAGCTTCCTTCCTTCTGACTTCCCAGGTTCACAAGGGGATTGGGCCACACCTCCATCATGTCACTGATTCTGCCATGCACACATCCTGCAGCGGTTACTGTTACAGATGACTAGTTCATGCTCGACATCTGCTTCAGCCTTAATCACCCATGTAGCCCTGGCTTTAAATTCCTCCAGGCCTCCTTCTCATCTGAGTCTATAGGCCTCTTCTTCACTGGCTTCATTAGAAACTACATATATACGCTCTGTTCAACTGCCCTACATACATGTCTTGTCCATTCTCACTAGTCTGGCACATCGTCACTGGGGACTCATTGTAAATCCATTGCCACGCCCTCCTTTGTCCGTGTCTGCTAGTACCACCGTACCGCTGCCTTGTTGTGATTGCATACTCACGCCTATACGTGTAAAGGCGTTATAAAAAGCCATAGGTATATCCCTACTTCGAAACACTTCCTGTAATACCAGCTGTCTGCTGAAAATTCTGCACAGATTTCTTAACGTCCTAGAAGGTCTGTAGCTTGCCGAGTTTTACAACGCTCAAAATTAAGCCTGAAGGTCCTGGCTCCTCCTTTATAGGTACAAAAGGGTCCTGGATCCGATCCTCAATGGTTTTAAGTTGATGCCCAATACCTTCATTGAATGGTATTGTTTAAAAAGTAACCTAGCATAAACGCATGTACTGCGCGCGCGCGAGCTGATTTTGAACCAACTTTGCGATTAGTAAATTAAATAACCTGTTATTAAATTATTATTTTTATCATTGGCCACTCATCCACAAGTCTTTTTATGTAAAAATCTAGAACACTGCTCATCTGTATCAAATAGTGCAGAGCTAAAAGTGAACTGTGAACACCTGTGCACACTGTGCGTACAGTGTGCACAGGTGTTCACACGGGCGCAAATAGACAATACTGTGTCAAAAAGGGCTGGTGAGCTGGCTGCACATGCAGAGTAAGTAAAATTTGCTGTTCACATTTCTTCCAGGCTGTGGCCATTGAGACCTCAGGTGAATGTGGTAAGACCCTTGCTCACCTTTGTAACAGAGCTTGGTCGAAATATTACAGTTTATACTGAAGATCAGTGATCATTCAAGCTACCTTATACCAAAGCTGTCTGTTGCAGTCTAGCAGGGTAATTCTGCTGCAGTTCATATAATTTAGGCACCATGGAGATACCTCATGCACTGTGACTATATACGTAAATAGGCCATGTGTGTTGTACCGCATATATGCTGTATTACATGTAGACAGATATAAAATAAATGACATTGTCTATTCTTTGCATTACAGTCCAATTCCAAGTCATATGTAAGGTTAAGATATTTCAGTGATATCCATAATTTTAGCTACCTGTCCAACATTGATCAAAGTAGGATAGCTCTTGATATCCCATCACAAATAAACATACCATTTTGATATTCTCATTTCTCTGATACATATTCTTCCGCTGATCAAAGAAAGGGCGCCTGTAACTTTTATTATTTTTAGGTAGTAGGCATGTTGCATGCAATCCGTGCAATAATTGTCCTCCATCCCACATTATTATTGCAGGATTATTAACACTTTTGAGATCAAATTCAAAAACTTGCCTTGCGTAGGGTAATGGGATAAAAAAGTTCTTTGCTTTATCATTTTCTATGTTGATTTCATTAAAAATACTAACTTTTCCAGATCTCACATTAACTTTTCCGGCAGAACATCTTTGGAAGTGTTTGGACATTCAATGTAGTTTATAACGTTGTTTACTTAATTTTGTAAAAATAATATTGTAACTAATATTACTCATTTTAAATTATACAGCAGTAAGATAAATAAATGCACCCTACTATTTCTAATAGTCAGAGACAAAACATCTGGAGAGGATGGCTTGGCGTTGGCTCGAACTAAGTTGAGGTTCAGCCTGCCATATAAGGCAGCTAGGACCTCAGCCTTAGCCCTGTTGGAGCTAGTTGCAAGGCAAGAGGCCAGAAGTGAAAATGACTCCATTGCTTCTGTCCCCCAAGCACCAAAACACGATGAAAATGCAAGAAGGTTTGCGTCCCCATGGTGGTTAGCTCTGGCAGCCTGACTTGCTGCTAGTCCCGCTTCAAATAAAACATTGGAGTTAAGTGGTGACATCACAGACACGTTGAAGGCTGCTGGCTTACCCAAAGACCAGTTGGGTACTAGGATGTCTGCAGGGCGAGTGTGGCTATGGTCTTTGGTGAAGTTACTTCCTGCCTCCACCGTGTACCTTAACACTCAGGTGGGCCCTGCGACAGGTCTCAGCAAGGGTGTCACGTAGTTTATTGTGGCGGGTTACTACATCTCCACCACGCTTGCAGGTGAGTGCATGATGGCCAAGGGGATCAAGTACTCTCCCAGGACACAGGACATGCAAATTGAGCCACATGAGGTGTCTAGGCCCAGCCACCACTTGATGGCCACCTGGAACTCTGAAGGCTGGAGATGAAGGCCTAGCCCCTCCGAGGGAATGACTGACACCCAAGATGCAGCATGAGGGGATGAGACAGAGGGAAGGCGTGCTCTATCTGCGGCAGAAGATTGCTCATAGAGTATATTGAACCTTGTATTCTATTTAAAAAAACCTGACAATGCATGCGAAGGTACTCTTTTTTTTCTCCCGCATGTACTTTATTTTATTCGTCGGACTCGTAGTGTTAAATGAAGCACCATTCAACTGGCTGACCATCCAGGAAGCTCTCACATTGTTGCTTGGTGACAGTTCTTTAGTTAATGTTTTAATAATAGCAATCAATATGCACTAACTCAATGTCAGTATATGTTGCTATTAAAGGTATAGAACTATATCGCTTGCATAGTAAATAATTTGAAGGGGCATCTATTAGCCTGACTTTACTGAAACTTCCATCTTGATATGTTACATGTATATGTTGCAAACATTACGTGTGATCTAAGAGAACATACTTGCGGATGCATGTTTTAATGAAACCCCGTACTAAAAATTTAACCTTTGTCGTCCTCCGCGTAGGATTATCGAGGACGCAAGTTGAAATTGATTTTTAGCAAACTCATATGAACAGAGAACAAACAGAAATCTCAATGTACTGTAGAAACGGTTATCAATAAAGAAAATACTGGTACTTCCTTGCAATTCTTTAAACATTGTGAAATACAAAAAAAAAAAAAAAAGCAACTTCAAGTGCCGACAAGTAATGTTGGACAGATCAGAAC
Source organism: Spongilla lacustris (assembly GCA_949361645.1). NCBI lineage: Eukaryota > Metazoa > Porifera > Demospongiae > Spongillida > Spongillidae > Spongilla > Spongilla lacustris. The sequence continues at coordinate 5,497,797 of OX442424.1, forward strand.
AACATGTTAAAAGAAGGGGGTAGTAAGACAGGTCTTTTGCACTAAGCAAGTAATAAAGCATATTGTAGATTTGGAATTTGCTACTAAGTCCCACAAGCGTATGAATGATAGGTATTTGTCAGTCGCATTTTGCTAAAATAGCAAAGTGAATGGACAAAATCCTACAGTGTGTTTTTGGTAAAAAAAAAAATAGCTAAACCGATTAGAGGTAGAACACTGCCATAGAATGTTTTAAGTACCACACACATCATGCTTCATAAAAATGTTATACTTGTACATTTTTCTGTGACAATTAAATTCTCCACATAACGCATTTTTTAAAACCGCATCCGTTTTTTTGCATCATGTAACCAACGGTGTGATTTAAAAAAATTTAGCACACTAGAAACATCAAACAACAGCGAAATGGATGCCAAAAACCTGCATTTCTATTTTTATTCAAACATTGGAAAAACTTGTGTTTCAAGTGGTAGACAACTTGCAAAAAGTGGTTCGAAGTTGCCTCAAATTTAACCCTTTACCCACACCCCAAAATAATCATCATAGATCAGTTCTACTGATCATGTCCTTCAATTTGATGCCAAAATCTCTGCTATGAATTCTATTGCAGCCAAGATATGAGTGTGCAAAGTTGCAAATTTATGACAAAATTCAGCGGCATTTATTTCATACACCCCATGAACATTTTTAACTCAATAAATGGAAAAGGTCAATTTCATATCAAGACCAACATATATGAGCAGTTGGAACAAATAAACAGACGTAAGGCATAACTCCTGCTCACAGATACATACACAGCACTTAACAAGCATGTGACATGAACTCCACAGGCCTAATGTATATCTGTTTTTTTGACAAATAATTCCGGGACCGGAAGCCACACCCTATGTCACACCCACTTTCCCCACCCGCCATGACGTAGCATGACATTTAAATTATGACAAAAATGTCAGTGTACTGGCAACCGCAATCCAGATCGATCCGGATCCGGATCGATCCCCATATCCAGAGTGAAGGTAGTCTCGTACCCAGACCCTAGTACGGCTAGTTCTAGCGTAGCGATGATGTAATCCATCCGCAGCTGTGACGTACTAGGGTCTGGGTACGAGACTAGATTGAGGGTGCACCCAAACTAGTAATTACCATTCATCGACCAAACCGAATCGACGCAGTTAGGGCGTGCCGATACTGATAATTAATGGCCGCTGTCTCGAGTCCACGAAACACCCGCTGGGAAAGGCATACATTTGCTTAGCGGCGTACATGGAGCTACGCAAAAGTCACCATAGGAAAAAAAGGACACGTGGCCTTGTCCTGTTACATGTATACCATTACTACCTCCATTAGAGCCCTTAACCTAGTACCTGTGCGCGTTTACGTCTCGTATAATGGTATGGATGATGCATGCTTATAACCTTTTTGTATTTCTACACTAGGTTTTTCATCTTCAGGACGCATTGCTTCCACGTACGATTGTACACGCAGTACAGTAGCTATCCGGCCGCCTATAGATTAACTTGTTGCGCGCACAACTCCATCGAGCTATCGTTGCACATCTGGCCCTCCCCCCTAGTCTCCTACCCAGATCCCTTGTCTCGTACCCAGACCCAAATGTACGTAACGATGATTATCGCTTACAGTATAACATCACGTAAGTGATGTTATACTGTAAGCGATAATCATCGTTACGTACATTTGGGTCTGGGTACGAGACTTCCAGATCCCACCAAATGTGCGAGTAACAGTTTCCTCCAAACTCCAAAGTGAATAAAACTGCATGCAGCCATTTTCTATTATGGGTCGATGAATGCTAGTGTGGACGCACCCTCAATCCGGATCGGCGGTTGATAGCCTGAAGAAACGCCTTAATTAGAATTCATCGACCAAACCGAATCGATGCAGTTTTAAGTACCACGGCATAAGAATAACTGCAGTATCTTATTCTAGTACATGAACGTACCTCACGATTCACGCACAGCCAGAAGTTTTTTTCTTGTCTCAAACCTGTACCCAATGTTGAATCAGATTGTTTACCAGACCTTTGTAGACTTGGTGGAAACCTTAAGCTTTGGCTCAGATATGATGGAGTAATTTAAAATTGATTCAGATTGTATTACCAGAGTATTACCAAACCTCGCTATCAATCTGAAATAGGGTAGCGCACAATGTAGTAGTGTTCGCCACCCGCGAGTACCGATGTTGGTTGTCTTGAGTATATATATAGCGGCAAACAGGAAGGATATCGATGATTATATAAACATACCTGATTCCAAGAGATCGTCAGCCTTCACTCTATACTACTACCGCTTTGTTTACGTGTTCCGTCCGAAGGAAAACATGCAGCGTTTTGTACATTAACAAAAAGTCACTATTCAATAATTCCAACCAAATGTCACCTATCAATGCATTTGTGTAATAAATAATTCAAAGTAAACATAAACTAAGATGCAAAACAGTGGTTTGCGGCCACAAAAGGGATACCTATTGAAACAAGTAAATCAAAAACTTCTCTATCGAGAAAGTGATTCGTGGTATGTAGGATTAGTGGTTCAAAAAGCAAAGAAACAAGTATGTTACAGTGAGGTTTGGTAGTATCCTACAACTCACAGTCCTAAATTTGCAAATGAAGAAGCCTATTTGCAAATGTAGGACTGTTATAGTTTTAGGCCCCTACCAAACCTCACTGTAACATACTTGTTTCCTTGCTTTTTGAACCACCAATCCTACATACCCCGAATCACTTTCTCGATAGAGAAGTTTTTGATTTAAGTGTTCCCCTAATTTTTTTTTTGCTCTGACAGGAGTGTTCAGTCAATATAACATATATGGCTTATCAGTAGTGTATTCGTTGCAATGCATAGTACGCTTAGATTCATCCTGAGTACATAGGCCTCTTTTTGAATTTTATTGATACTCATGCAGGTAGAGCGTTTTTATTGAATTGTATGCAATTAACGGGCGCGCGCGTACGTTGCTTGGTTTCGAATAACTATAATGGCAGCTGCTGCGTATGAACAATACACGTAGCCAAAGCGTGTGGAAAATAGCATCCTTTATAGACTAGTTGTTGTTTAAAAAGAACAACTATTTCTTCTGTTATTGTTTGGCAGCGTATCGATTTGTCAGAATCGAGTGACACGTGCAGCTGTCGAAGTGGCCGTATAGGACCTTAAGGTAAACATATATCTATATAGGCTTTGCCGGAGGGTATGCCAACGGGTTTCTGGGTATTTTATTAGTCGGATCCACTCACTGAACTATGTAGAATCCGTTTTGTGGTTGGGGTTGGAAGGAATAAGTGCACACAGTGGTTTGCGGCCACAAAAGGGATACCTATTGAAATTAAAATGCTCGATCTAAAACCACGCCCACGAAGCCAATCCTACATAGGACCCACTACCGTGGGTCCTGATATTGAAAAAGTGGCGTAATGCCTTAGCAACCACCCTTGACAACCGACAACCTTACAAACTTTGCACTACGTGTTAACACGCACGTTTGAACTTGTCGCCATTTAAAGGCCATACATGGAATGAAGTACCTTAATTTGTTCTATTAGTAGCCAATGTCACACCGCTTCCGACAAGCGGCCATTTTTACGAACCCATCGACTTCAACGTAGTTTTTCGACAACGCAGACAAATTCTGCTCCCCAAGTGGAAGCACAGAACAAAAGGAGACAGAAGGTACTTACAGCGTATAGTATGGAACTGTAGCCATACTTTTTCTTTGCGATGGTATACGCGTGTGAAGTACATTGTATACTGTGGTAGGCACAGTGGAATTTTTTTTTTTAAATGCTCAAAAGATTATAATATTATTATCGTTAGAAAGAGCAAAAAAGGCTGCGTTTAAAAGTACGTTATGCGTCATCGTAGTATATTTAGCACCGGAGATATGTAGCGCCAAAGTGACAACTTTTTTAGTACAGCGGTCAATGCGTAATCGCAATAAAAACTGTGACGGTTGAGGAACAATAAAGCATAACCTAGCCAATCCGTAAGATATTAATTCTAAACATTGCATATAAGTGGTTCTGACCTTGTTAAGACTTTTAGAAGGTTTTTAACTAAAATTCATCACATGTATATTTTCAAATTGTGAACAAAAAACTGACTAGCATGCATACACTTGAGCACAATATCATTTAGCATTGAAGAATATTATTTTCATTGACCACAAACACTAAATCACCAATTAAATAGTCCACGAGCATGTCAATGACCATCAATTCGTTATTCTTCAGGTTCCTCCATCATTCAATACTGATTTTACTTTTAGTTTTGGTAACTTGCATGCCTTATGAGTTATCTGCCCATCGTATAGCACGTTGGTGAAATTTACATGCACCGGCCTTGCAGAGAAGTTAAATTAGCAAATACTCTGGAAATGAAGGTTTGCTGCTCCTGTGAAATTGTCATAGTATATATTTTTTGCAAGATGTATAGACATCTTATGAGGCTATACAGAGGCAATGTCAGGCGCGGCGGAGGGTGTCCATATTTGGGGGGCAGGGGTAATAAAGATAATTATATTCATACCAATGCGCGTACCGTAGTAGTACCCCCTCCCTCCGCCCCCACTGAAAAAAAAAATGGTCCGTGTTTAAACAAGCGTATCTTTGTAATCTTTCATGCTTCCTCGTAACCTGTTTCAACATTTCAGAAAAGAACTGGTACTCCAACAAGATTTTTGAAGAAGAATTGCACGCAGCTGCGTTCATGATTTCATGATTACGTCAATACGTCGTTTATACACGGGCCATTTTTTTTCGGTGGGAAATTACCGAATTCGCTGCATGATCATTTAATTCCTTGGCTACATCCTCCAGATTTATGCATTCTGCTGGCTCTTTATGCACATGCAAGTTGAAGCAGTTATTAAATCTTCTTTCTGTCATGGAGGATCTCAAATAAGTAAACAGTTGTCTCATCGTCAAAATTACGTCTATACTTGCGTTTGACGTTGATGTCTTGTAGTTTTTTTAAGGGTACTGACTCGACAACTCACAGAACTACATTTACTCTTTTTGAATTTGTTCCCCAAATTCAAAACCGCAACGTTTGCCTTCAGTATACACGTATTTCTTCGGAGCGGACCATGATTCATGCAATAGAACCTGTCTTCATTTCATCCACACACACCCAAACAAAACACCAATAAATAAGTCATTCACAGTAAGCTAGTCTCGCAAGCCAGACCTACTTCGTTATTGACGATCGATTACAATGGCCTGGGAACCAGTACTTATCCTGGTCCCCAGTCCATTGTAATCGATCGTCAATAACGAAGTAGGTCTGGCTTGCGAGGCTAACCCTATTTAAACACACAGCCACTAACAGTACAGAAATCGCAATAAGATTATAGTTATTCATAACCTGATGGTAGCGCAAGGGGGGGCTGAGCCCCCCCACCTCGATATTTGGGGGGGCAATAGCCCCCCCAGCCCCCCCTGCTCCGCCGCCCCTGGGCATGTAACTATAATCATTCACAGCTATAGACACTTGAAAACCAAAGTAGAACGTATTTTAATGGTGGTATACTACGTATTAAGGCCCTCATCTGGCTGACTATTGTACTCGTTGCAGTATACCAGTGCAGCTATGGCTGTTCGGTTGACATCAACATTGTTGATTATACATGTATATGCATGTATACAGTATAATTATATTATATTATTATATTGCTGCAATCTGTGTCATAAGCGACAGCTGAAATTCTGATTCGTTCAACGAGTTCGACAAGCACCATATTTTTGCCTCCTCTCTGAGATATCGAGATCTTCCGCTAATAGACCCGTCATATCACGCGCTTTCGGATTAGGCTCGTGGCTCTTTGTTCCAGAATGGTCCATCTGGGATGCCAAGCTGCATTGGTTCTGATTTCTGAAAGAACCCGTGGTGTTTGACGCGGATAACTGGCTTTTACTGAAGAATCCTAACATAAAATACAATTTCTAAAATTTTAAGCTTTTCTGCCTTTATAGCAATGTTTAGTATGGTTAACAAATGTCCAATAAATTATATGGTTACTTTAGGGACCTCTGAATAGTATGACATGATTTTCATCTCTTAAGTCGGCCGTAATGATGCTAAGCAGCACTCATATCAAAAACCATATAAAAACAATCCTAACTTCACAACAAATTGGAGTTCAAACATTCCATATATAAAGCTACTATAATGAGCTATCTGTGCAACAAAAAGGAGCTCTTAAGTCGAACTATTTGTTGAGTTGTAAGCCAAAAACCTTAACCTGAAGATACCTGAGGCTTAATGTTTTCACCTTGAAAATTCAGTGTCAGATAGGAATTTCGACATTTTTAGTGATCCAAACCCAAAAGTTATGGTCTAAGTTATACAAAATGATGTTTCTGTAGATCCTGGTGTATAGTACCATTTGATGTATCGGTCCAAAGATGTTCAGTAACTGGCGCATCGTAGAAGGTACCCTGGGCTTCGTCAAATCTTTAGAAACTTCGAATTCGTAGAAAGATAGAAGGAGGAATTATCTATAGGGGAGAGTACTTACAGTGGAGAGGACGCAGCGTTTTGGAGTCGAAAATCGTGGCCAGAAAATTATATTCTATTTGAACAACACTTAATAAATACCCCGATACGGTGCGTGTTTTAAAACTTAAAATCTAGTCTGGTCTATTGCTCACTCATTCGGCAGTCGTTCTGAATGCACAGTAAACCAAAATGAAGCTACCAGATCGTTTCTACCAAATGATGTCAATAAAAATTTCTAAAATTGCAAACAGAAAAATTTTCTTCTGGCGTCTAGGATTTTACGGTCTAAAATCAAGGATTCCGCAGTGCCTAACTGTGGTTTGAGCCGTGGTAACTCTTAATAGACAAATAGTACATGTGCGTATGGACGTGTCATACGATGTTAAGGGATAGAATGTCTTTCTCCTTTGTTTGGCGGTGGAATTGCTTCCACAATCCGGGGTGCAATGGATAGCCTGTGCTCTTGAACAATAAGAGAGGGGTGTAGACCTTCTTGTAGATACTTGCACATGTGTGGGCATGGATAGTCAGGATAGACTCTACCCCCTGTTAATAAACTAGGAGACCAAAGCCTGCACCCATTCACCTTGCCCATTGTTATAGATATATAAATTCTATCAACTTGATTGCTCTTGTAGACCACAGTGTACAGACAGGTGGTGCCCAAGAGAAGTGAGCAATATGTGGTGTGTGGGATGGCTCGTATCATCACAATTAGAGTTAGGTTGAGCAGTGCTGTACATGACATGTGGGTCTGGGCCCCAGACACTGGTTGTCTTCTCTCCCATAGGTTAACCATTAAGATCAATGTCCTAGCCATCATCAATTAAGCAGCCTCAGGTTTTAGACAACCCTCCTCTTAGTGTCTACCCATCATTGAGACTGCATCCCCCGGTACATGTACACTTCTCATGATCAGGTGTGCCTACATAGTGACTACTATTCTGACCCCAATCCATTGGTCTCCCTCTTTCCTCCCCTTCTCCCTCCCTCCCATCCGTCCCCTCTCCTCCCTCGCTCCCCTCCCATCCCTCTCCCTCCTCCCTCCCCTCTCCCTCCTCCCTCCCCTCTCCCTCCTCCCTCCCCTCTCCCTCCTCCCTCCCCTCTCCCTCCCCTCTCCCTCCTCCCTCCCCTCTCCCTCCCCTCTCCCTCTTCCCTCCCCTCTCCCTCCCCTCTCCCTCCTCCCTCCCCTCTCCCTCCTCCCTCCCCTCTCCCTCTTCCCTCCCCTCTCCCTCCTCCCTCCCCTCTCCCTCCTCCCTCCCTCCTCCCTCCCCTCTCCCTCCCCTCTCCGTCCTCCTTCCCCTCTCCCTCCTCCCTCCCCTCTCCCTCCTCCCTCCCCTCTCCCTCCTCCCTCCCCTCTCCCTCCTCCCTCCCCTCTCCCTCCTCCCTCCCCTCTCCCTCCTCCCTCCCTCCTCCCTCCCCTCTCCCTCCCCTCTCCCTCCTCCCTCCCCTCTCCCTCCTCCCTCCCATCCTTACCCTCTCCTCCCTCGCTCCCCTCCCTCCCCTCTCCTTCCTCCCTCCCCTCTCCCTCCTCCCTCCCCTCTCCCTCCTCCCTCCCCTCTCCCTCCTCCCTCCCCTCTCCCTCCTCCCTCCCCTCTCCCTCCTCCCTCCCACTCCCTCCTCCCTTCCCTCCTCCCTCCCATCTCCCTCCTCCCTCCCCTCTACCTCCTCCCTCCCCTCTCCCTCCTCCATCCCCTATCCTCCCTTCCCTTCCCCCTCCTCTCCTCTCCCCCTCCTCTCCTCCCTCCCCTACCCTCCCTCTCCCTCCTCCCTCTCCTCTCCTCCCATCCTCTCCTCTCCCCTTCCTCTCCTTCCCCTCTCCTCCCATTTCCCTCCCTCTCTCCTCCCCTTTCCCTCTCCGCTCTCCTCCCCCCTTTCCTCTCCTCTCTCTCCCACCTCTCCCCCTCACTCTCCTTCTCCCTCCCATTCTCCCTTGTTTTTATAATTTCCCTTCTATTTACTGTACTACACTAATGCCAGTCTGTTGGTTCTCCTTAATAATTCTGTTTATACTTATAACTACACTGTCAAAGTACTGCTCATACACGTCACAAGCACCTACAGTGGGTGCCATCAGGGGATGTATGCTTATAGTAACTCTGAACATTGATAGAATGCCCTCCTTTTCTTCCCTGTACTAATAGCCACCAAAAGGCTTCCATAGACTCTGCAATGTTTCTGGAGCTGGTCTCTGTGGTGTTACATCTAGGCTATGTGACCCAACAAAGCAACTGAAGCCGCATTATTCATAGCAAAGCAAAACCGTTTATTGTGTGATGAAAAAAAAGTATGGCTGCATCTGAATGGTGTTTCTGTACACCTCATTGTGTGTAGTTTACGATGCGGCATACCAACCGTCTTGAGAATTTGTCTGTGCTTGGTGTTTTCAGCTAGCCTAAAGCTTAGTCTCGTACCCAGACCCAAATGTACGTAACGATGAAGAGTGCGCATGTGGCATAGTCTCTAGTACGACGATAAACCAGTTAAATGGGAGGGATCAACGGGCATTCGATGGTAAAATGAACAAGATACGGCTCTCTCAAAAAACGCCATTTTAATGAGGCCATGGCGCATCTAGCCGCAATGGATTATTTGGGTTTACGGTATTGTCTAATTATGGACCCTTTTGTCCACCCGCAGAGGGCTGTGAATTAGTGCTTGACAAATAGTTAATTAACTCCACCACTAAATAACTACTCACCGCAATGCCCATAAAAAGTCCTTGAACTGTGCCCTCACATCCTTGATGGCCAATATGGTTGGGTTGGTGGGGGTCAGTGGCTATAGATTCTCTTGAATTTTGAAGTACATGTACACACACACACACACACACACACACACACACACACACACACACACACACACACACACGTTTTCGTACCCAGACCCAAATGCACGTAACGATGATTGTATGACATCACGTGATGTCATACTGTAAGCGACGTACATTTTGGGTCTGGGTACGAGACTAGTTTGTGGGTTTCATGCCGACGTTACGTATACATGTGTACCCCTTCCTGCCGGATGAATTTTAAAGAAAAAAAGTAATATCGGGTTGGGTGTGGTTTTACTAATATAACTTCGAAACGCAACAAGGTTTCTACGTGCTACTTTCTTGAAATCTGTTCATTGATGTATGAGCGATGTTTTTATGTTGATGGATCGCCTCTGTGGCTACATTGTAACACCGAACGAGCAAACGGAAAAGTTGGATCGAAGCGTCGTGCTATCAATCTAGTATCGTACCCAGACCCTAGTACTTCATAGCTGCGGATGGATTACATCACCGCTACGCTAGTTCTAGTTCGGTGATGTAATCCATCCGCAGCTGTGAAGTACTAGGGTCTGGGTACGAGACTACTATCATTGATAAGGTTGGTTCTACTTTTTTGGTTTCATATAGTTCTGTCTTTCATGGAGATTGAATTTTGAATGATATTAGCTGTGTTTTAAAGCAGCGATGGTACGAACTGAGTTTTTGGGACGGAATGCATTACGCTTGATGGGTGGATTACATCACCACTACGTTCGGTATAGGGTTTCTTGTGCCCACTGGAATGCAATTAGATCATACATCGTCAATTATCCGATTTTATATTCATGGCTAAAATGTGGTAACATACTTTGAACGCAGCCAGTTGTGACAGCTCATGACAGCAACCACACGCCATTCATTTCATGAAGCTTACAAGGGGGTTGATAAAAAGGCAGATGTGATGATGAGTGATTGTGGGGAGTGATAGGGAAGCAGTTCCCACCCTCTCTCCATAGCCTGATAGCCCCAACTCATGCCTGAGGGAGCTATCAGGTGAGTCCTTGATGTTTGTGTGTGCATGTGTGTGCATGTGTGTGTATAGCGCGTACGCTCCCAGTCACAAGTAACAGCTCAGCGACAAGAATGACTCTTCACAGAACACGCATGATATATATAGACTATTGGTATTTCTAGATCTTTCTAGTGTGTGTGCATGTCATGTGCCTGCTTAACACCCAAGGTGTAGAGTAGCTGGCACTACACTCGTCACCCTCTCTTCGTGAGCTCAGTACCCAAATCTCACTGGTGCATGCCTGTCTCTGGTAGGGTATCTTTTCTCTGTTTGTGGCGTAGGCTCCTCGAAGTGGTCTATTCCTGGTGGCTCCCATGACTGTGCACTGCGGATTGCTGGTGTGGCTGGAGGGGGCATGGTTCCTGGCTGGGAGTTGATTGCTGGCTGGATTTGTTGATGAAGACGGTTGGTGTGCACTATTTTTGTGCGTACTCCATCAGAAATCTCCACCGTGACTGGTGATTTCACACTCCTTATTATCCAGTTCCCCTCCCATCGCGGATCTAGTTTGCCTGCTGTAGGCACTGATAACCACACCGGGTCCCCAGCCTTGAAGTGTCTCTCTTCAGACTGTCTGTCATAGTGCACTTTCTGCCTGTGTGCAGACTCAGTGATGTGGGCCTCCACAAGGTCCTGTAACTCAGCCATCTTTGCCTGCAGTACTGCCTGGTAGGATGTGGCTTCATATCCTCCAACGGGGGTAACGATATTTGGCTATGCCTTCCATACATCAGCTGGAATGGGGACACTCCAGTGGAGGTGTGTGTAGCAGTTCTGTATGCATACAGAGCCAGTGGTAGATGTTGTTCCCAATCTTCCTGTCTCTCCACATAGGTTCTCAGCAGCTGCAACAATGAGCGGTTGAACCTCTCAACCATTCCATCACCCTGTGGGTGATAGGGTGTGGTGCGGCTTTTCTTTACCCCGAAGGCCTCCAATGTGCTCTGGACAATGCTGCTTTCGAAGTTTCGACCCTGGTCAGAGTGAACGATTTCTGGGACACCGTATGTACAGAACAGCTTAACCAGTTCTGCTGTGATTCTTATGGCTGTCTGGTCTGGAAGTGGTCTGGCATCTACCCATTTGGTGAAGTAGTCCTGTATAACAAGAAGATACCTGTTGTTCTTGGTGGACACAGGTACTTCTAGGATGTCAATCGCAATCATCTGCCATGGTCGTCCAATAGGAATGTTTGTGAGGGGTGACCTCACTGGCATTGGTAGTTTGGACTTCTGGCATGTGATGCATTACCTGCAGTGTCTGTCCACATCTTGGGCCATGTTCACCCAGTATGCCTCCCGTCGTATCCTTTCCAACGTCTTCTGTGTCCCCTGATGGCCTGCTGCCGGGGAGTCATGGCACATGCTCAGGGCCTTCTGGTGCAGTGTTTCTGGCAACAAGGGGACCACAACGGTGTCAGATGTAGGGCCTGGCTGGTACTTCCTGCACACAATACCATCCACTGTAACAAGCTGTGACCAGAGCTGGGCATATCGTCTCATTGGTGGTCGTTTCCAATTTCTGAGTGGAGGGTGTTGCTTGGACTGGAGTGCACTGTACAGTTGCTGGATTGTGTCCTCCTGTTTCTGTGCTTGCCTGATCTCTTCTGCTGTGAAGCCAGAATACACTGTGGTCAAGGCTGCATGGAGTGTTTCACTTTCTGGTTCTCTCCTTCGTGACAGTGCATCCGCATTTCCATTGGCTGTTCCCTTCCTGTACACTATCTCCAAGCTGAATTCCTGTATTGCCAGAGCCCAACGACACAGGAGGCCCTCCATTTTCTGTTCAGCGAGCCATTGCAGGGGGGCATGGTCCGTCATTAGCTGGAAAGTACGTCCCAGCAGGTAGTGGCGGAACTGTTTCATGGCCCACACAATTGCTAAGCACTCACGTTGGATCACGCTTTAGTTGGCCTCTGCTTTGGTGAGTGTGCGACTGGCATAGCCAATCACTCGCTGATCTTGCTCCAGGACAGCCCCCAGCCCTACAATGCTAGCATCTGTCTGTAGTACCATAGTGCTGGCCTGCTTGCCGAACGATGGGTATGCCAAGACTGGTGCTTCTGTCAGGCACGCCTTCAGCCTCTGGAATGACTCCTCGCTCTCCTTTGTCCATTGGAAGGGAGTGTCCTTCTGAGTCAGCTGGTATAGGGGGGCTGCCATGTCAGCAAACTTATCGATGTACTTGCGGTAGTATGAAGCGAGTCCAAGGAATTGCCGCACCTATGCTTCATCCTTTGGCTGGGGCCAGTTTACCACCGCGTCCACCTTGCTGCTATCTGGTGACATTCCTTCCCTGGAAAAGGTGTGTCCCAGGTACGTTACCTGTGCCATCCCGATCTGACACTTGCTTCCTCTGAGGGTCAGTCCTGCCTCTCTCAAGCGTTGGAATGTTTGCTCCAAGTGGCTCTTGTGCAGCTCCTCATTTGCTGAGTGGATCAGGACATCATCGATGTAGGTGGTGACAAATGGCAGTCCCCACATCACCACGTCCATGAGTCTCTGGAATGTGCTGGGTGCCCCACACAATCCAAAGGGCATCCTTGTGAACTGGAACAACCCCATTCCAGGACCAGGCGAGAATGCTGTCTTCTCTTGGTCCTTTGGGTCCACTGGTACTTGCCAGTACCCACACTGGAGGTCCAACTTGCTGAAGACAGTTGCCCCTGATAAACGATCCTGGACTTCTTCAATTAGAGGAAGTGGGTAGGCATCTTTTCTTGTCCTCTTGTTTACCTCTTGGTAGTCCACACACAGCCGGATTTCTCCCGTCTTCTTCCTGGTGTAGACAGCAGGTGCTAGCCATGAGCTGCTGCTTTCCACAATGATCCCTTTCTTCAGCATATCGTTTATCTGCTCCTGAACTTCTTGCTGGAAGTGTGCTGGTATCCTCCTGGGTGGGACTCTTGCCGGAGACCCCACAGTGTCAATCTGGTGACAGGCCAACTTGGTAAGCCCAGGGGTCTTGACAAATCGGTCTCTTGCCTGTCGAATTGTCTCTTCAAAGCAAGGCTTGATAAATCCTGGAAGTTCAGCATCTGCCAACTCCTTGAAAACCGGTATTACACACTCGTCCACCTCATCTGGAACTGGGACTTCCAAGGATGCCACAATGCACACCTTTTCTCTCCTCTCTCTTTCCGCTTTCCAAATTGCCTGCAGTGCTTCTGGTTCTGGTAATGGTGCTGGTCCAGGTGCTGTACTCACAGGTGTCGGCCTTTTCTGCCTAGCAACGGTGACTGACACGGGCGAGGTAGTGAAGTCGAGTACCAACCCTTGTTGTTGCAGAAAATCAACCCCAAGGATGACTTGTGAGATGAGCTGTTCGACCACGATGAAACTATGCTCCGGTACCTCTTTGATGCCGCTTAACTTCACTGACGCCTTGACGTGGTTCACAACAGGGGCGGATACAGGAAATCTGGAAGGGGGGGGGTCCGACATGAATAATCAATAGGGGGAGGGTGCGGGAGGGGGATGTGCCCCCTCCCGCGCGAAGCGCGGAAGCTTTTGGGGTTCCCGCTCTTGGCGACACAGACTATCTATCAAGCCTTTTAAACTGGGGCGAAAGACTAAAAAATGGCGGCAAAAATGGTTGGGGGGGGGGGAGGGGGGGAGTGTGGTATTTATCCGCATTTCACATTTGATTGAACTAATGGTTGTTGTCCGTTTTGGGCTCGATACAAGAAGTGGCCTGTGTGATAACTGGTCAGTGGGACTATAGAAGACCCATAAACTTAAAAATACAGTCTGTAGTTTATGGTGAATACCGGGCATAACGAGATAACGCGATCGGGCGTGTGCGTGATTCCTGTACGCGTAGGCCTAAATCTTTTAGCGCATTACATAATTACCTTTTGCTTTCTTGGAAAAGTAACTCAAGATACTTGCCGAATGAGGTGAGTGAACAGATTGTTTGCCATCTGGACGATACGCTATATCACGTGGGATGTTGTTAATTGCATTCATTAATGGTATTGATACTTAATTTTATTCATCATCGGGTCTGAGGGGGGGGTCCGGACACCACCGACCCCCCCCCCCCCCCCTGTATCCGCCACTGCACAATGGTGATCTCCTCGTCGCCTGCCGAAACCAACCTTAGCTTTGGCGTATCATCCGGGCTAGTCGTTCCGTTGAAGCGTTTGGCGATGTCGTGCCTGATGAGCGATACTGAAGAACCGGAGTCCAACATCACCTCCACCATCATCCCTCCCACCAGTCCATTCACCACGGAGACGCCGCTTCTGATGGAAGCGACGAACGCTGCTTCAAGTGGGCTCACTGGCGCGCAGGGTGTCTGTATTAGCCCTCTGCAGACACCCCTCTGGAGTTTTCCGGATACTGCTCGCGATTTGTAGGTAGATTTCGGCAATTTCGACGGATGTGACCCACTTTCCAATCCCACAGTAGTAACAACGTACAGGCCGTGCGGCGCGTGGGGTACCATCCTGTTTTCTTTGTTGTAGCGCGCTCAGTGCTGCAACCTGCTCTGTCAAAGCTGCTACTTGCTCCGACAGCTTCTCTACGACTGCGTTTGTCGGGTTGCTAGGAGACGCTACTGCTTCGGCCTGCTGTTCGTTCTCGATCTCCAGGGCGGTCAACAGTTTCGCGCGCTCTACGGTCGACCGCAAGTCAGTGGTGTTTCCCGTTGCCCGTAGCTGCTTGCTGATTGCCGAGGGAAGGCCCGCCACGAACTGATGCAGCAAGAGTTGCTCCTTGGCGGTAGAGTCGAGCCGGGGCATGGCTTGCTCCAGCAGCTGCTTTAGATCATGCAGGAACACTGGCAGCGCTTCGCCGGGGACCATTTTTCTCTGCCGAAACCTCTCCATGGTACTAAAACTCGTTGATGTCATCGCTGCCAGTAGCTCCTTTTTTGTCTTCGCATAGGTCTTCTTCACTTCGGTGCTGAGTTCCAGCCATGCTGCGAGCGCTTCACCTTCTAGCAGCGTAGGGAGTTTCAATACCTTTGTGTCGTCGTCCCATTTGTTTGCGTCGCTACAAATATCGAAACGCACGAACCATTCGTGGATGTTGCCCGACGCAAACGGTTTGGGCAGACTGACATGGACATTAGCCATTCCGCTCTCTGCTACCAATATAGCGCGTACGCTCCCAGTCACAAGTAACAGCTCAGCGACAAGAATGACTCTTCACAGAACACGCATGATATATATAGACTATTGGTACTATTATTTCTAGATCTTTCTAGTGTGTGTGCATGTCATGTGCCTGCTTAACACCCAAGGTGTAGAGTAGCTGGCACTACATGTGCATGTGCATGTGTGTGTGCATGTGTGTGTGCATGTGCATATATGTGTGCATGTGCATGTGTGCATGTGTTTACAGTTGTTTATGTGCATCTGCATATGTGTGTGCATGTGTGTGTATGTGTGTGCATGTGTGTGTATGTGTGTGCATGTGTGTGTGCCCATGTGAGTGTGCCCATGTGTGTGTCCATGTGAGTGTGCCCATGTGAGCTCATTGATGGCCCTGTCCATCATGTCAGAGGGAGCTATCAGCTGATAACCTGAGAAAGTGTCGAGGTGAGTCCTTGATGTAAGTGTATGTGTATGTGTATGTGCAATTGTGCACTTGTGTGTGCATGTGTATGTGTGTGCATGTGTGTACATGGTCTCCTGTGGCTGCACCACACCTGCCTCAGCTTACACAAGAGCTACTTCAGCCAGTCTCTGGATGCTGGCCTTGTTGTCATGGGTACCATCAGGACTCAGAAGCCCTGCAATGAGATCAGAAGCCCATCATAAAGCACTTGATCAGTGCAAATATTAACACACAAACTGGACTCATGGGCGTACGCAGCCATTGGGAAAGGGGGGTAACAGATGACCTTTCATCACACAAAATTATGGATTATGTAATCTGTGCCTACATGTATACATGTACATCTACACTTTCATATGTATATGCACTCGTATAGTAAATACATGTGGAGTAATCAACAAATAATAAAAACTTTAAATGTGATATCAATGGTGACCTCGTTTTGGGGAGTGGGGGAGTCATCGAACCGAACTAAAGAATCTTGACATGATGTATACTGAATCAGTGTCGGGTGCATACCAAAATAAACTCAACAGCCCTTTAATCCATTCTTGACCGAAGGTTCAAGGGCTGCTTTCAGCTAGGTCACATCGTACATACACGAACGATGTCTACCATGTTGGATCAGCACAGTGGTCATGTACTATGCATAATCTTGACCATTTCTTCTGTTAAAGACTGCACTCAAGCAATAAGCTTAATACTGTAGGCACTATGTGACTGGTAGAATTATGCTGATGCCAACTTACACAGATATTTGTGTGTACTAACTGGTTGTCCACTCAGGCCCATGCATATTGCATTTCTGCAGAAATCGTGAAGCTGAAAAAACTTTTCTATATTATGGCTCATGAAAACTGTGAAGTGCCAACTTCAAATGTTTCCCGTGTACAACGTATGATACTCAGTGGAGCACATCACAAAACCAACAGGAGCACAAGGAAGTGCCATACTTGTGAGCATTTATATAATAGAAAACTGCATAGTGTGACAAAATCCATGCATAAAGTAGGCCTATGGTCTAAACATAAAGTGAAATTGCCACAAATAGTACACGAGGTGTACGGATTGACAAACATAATTAAAATGCGTAGCACTTCTGTACCGATGACACAAATGACCTTGGAAGTTTCAGTCTGGACATGTTACGTGTTGTTCAATGTTGTGATTCTCTGGGCAGAGATCTGATTGTGCCATAGGTCACCACACCCCCAATTATTGAACTGGAGATGGAACAATTTCAGTGAAATTCATTGCCACTACCACAAGGGTGATATGTTTCCAAGGTGAGAGTCTGCACAATATCTTTGGCCACACCTCTTCCTTCCAGGAGCAATCACCGAGCCCATTGGATTGACCGTGCCGCAATCTTATTTATTTCATGCGGGCCTGCCATCATTAAGGGATAGATGTGACATCACAGACCGGATGGTGTGTGCAGATTTGTTTATTGGTTCTCACTTTTTATTTGTAATCATCTCTGCCTAAGTAAATTGTCTGCTTGCATTGTACAGTCAACATGACTGACAGAACATTACTTCCTTAGTACAAGGTGAGTGTTGCCCTTCTGATACTGAAGTTAAGTTTGTATCATAGGTCTGTTCTGTGAGCAAGAACAACACTTTACTAACTTGAAGAGCTCTGTCATGTTTTTATACAGCTGTGAAAGGTTTTGGACTAAACTGATCATCTATCTGGCCTTGGCTGAAGTTGATTTCTCTGGTAACTATACTGTTACACAGTTGTCACACGTTCTGAATGTTTCAGTGGAGCTCATACAAATCCAGCATTTGGGCCAAACAAATCAGTGTGTGATTCTATGTATTTGTAGTGCTGGATCTTTATACTAATCATTTTATTTAACTCAATACTGAGACTGTCATTATGCTACTTGCATGTGATTAAATTTAATAGCAACAATTCCGCCTAAGGAATGCTATTGACATTAAAAACGCTTAAGTAATGTCACCAAAAACATATCCTTATGTGGGGATGTGAATGAGGTTGATTATGAGAGGTTATAAAAATATGACCTCAGCAAACCACTAGGCATGCCAGTGTGAATTGATCACCTGCTCCATGTGGCATCCTTGTCTAGTTATGGGAAGTACTCAGTATTTGTTAGTAGTGTGCCAATCTTAAGTGATAATAGCCAATAGTGTTCATGTAATAAAACTACAATCAGGCATGCAGGCCTTACAAAGTTCATACAGTATACAGGGTGATGATACTCATTTATACTAATATAGGTCAGCGCCATAGTGACCAAAAACGTATGTGTCCATATTTGGAATCTTCTGCACATCATCATACTTGTGCAGTTCAGTTATTGATCCCTATGGGTTAAATCTCAAATATCTTTTCACATGCATACTTCAAAGCTTCATACTTTTGAATTGAAGTCATCATTTTCTTCATAGACAGTAATTTGCTGTTGAGAATGTTTTCTGCAGTAGCAATAATCTAGCTTATTGTACGTTACAAGAGTTCACATACCTTATACTATCCAACATTGATGGAACATGTATGTCTCTTTCTGCCAATGTTTCTGTATCATCTATATTTATAATTTACGATACTTGATAATCAACTAATTCTAAGCACTGGGCTTACCATGGGCTGCAACCAAACACTCATGATCAGACATTCTCCAATTATCCTTATTAAAAGGCTATGTAATAGGGATTACATAAATCACAGTTGGAACAACCTGTACCACATACATAAGGCAGTATGCAGCTGCTGGACATTGAATCTGGCATAGGGCTGCATTGCTCTGCATCCTATAGGAACGATTGATATCAACAGACATCAAGTTAAAGAGATACGTGCATGAACAACCATATCGTCTTATTAAGGTGTATGCTGTTCTCAAAACAAATACCTTGGATTTAGTTGATGTTGCTTCCATTTCATTTGATGGGATCCTGTTACACATTGAAAATACTGAGTTAATTTTACACATAAATTAGATCAATTTTCTATTTAGAAGTCACTTCTATTTAAAATCAGTGCATTGTAGAGTTACATGTACATGTAACTTTAGTTACTTGGAACGACAATAACAAACTACCTGGCATGACTGCTTGTTACATTGGCGAGCTGCTCATCAAGTGCTTTTACACGTTCCGTTGAGGCAAGCAGTGCTTCGCTTGTCTGTGCCTGCTCTCTTATCAGTGCCTCTCTGTTCTTCTCTGACTTGTACAATTCTACTTGAAGCTTGTAATTTTCCTTATGCACCGTGGATAAGGCAGAGGCTAAATGATGGCACGTTTCCTGCAAACGTGTAAATAGTATACATATTTTTACATAAATATAGCACAAACTTGTGATCATATAAAAAAAAAAATTAAACAAATAAATCCACATCCGATGATTAGCTTAGCAATATTCGTATTTTCCAACAGCTAATCCCAGTGACATTAATTTGTAACGTTTCCCTGTCTTTAAAGATTTCTAACTAAGCGGAGTTTTTTTTTTTTTTAAGCGGTACACCATGCGTATACAGAGCTAGCGTTACAGATAATACGTTACCATGGTGACACTATAGAGTCGGATTGACTTTTGACTAGACCCTTTTTATATCATACACAAAACCTTTCAGTAAAGCTGATCTTAATTACGCACACGATTTTATAGATGATTACTTGAGCAGAGCATCGTTGAAATCAATTGCATGCACTGTATAACGGAATTCGAAATTTATTCACGCTTTGGATGCTATCTACACAATATAAAAAGGAACGCCAAAACTTGTAGTACATGTACGTGGCATCCATCGTATAGCCTGCTGTTGGATATATATAGGACACTTAATACAAAAATTTGGGTCAATCGCAGACTTGCTGCATGTGTATATGTACATCTTACCATTTGGCGGAGTGAACACTTCCGAAAATACAAGTACATCAATGTTCATATATACGTTACTACAACACTCATATGACACCAACCTTCTTTGATGCCTTTAGGCGAGACTTTTTAAAAGTGTTGCCCATATCAATTGTGAAGCAGATCTTCAAATCGTGACAACGACGCTATGCTAACTTCCACGCATGCGCGACATATCCGTAGCCTAACCTGCATGTCATTGTTCACCACATCAGACTTGCATCTATATGTAGCCCGCGACCATCGCAGATCAGGCTGTAGGTGGGAGCGTTCTAATATTTGCACGGTGAATAAGAGGCTAGCATGATATGGACGTCAGACTGCACATGATCATGATCAATGGGCGTAGGGTACCTCTCCCATCGCGGTCTTATCTAACGATTGTTTCCTTTGGAGTAGCTACATACATGTATATGTACCTACATCTAAGTACTTGTATACCAGACACGTCATGTGTGCGTAATGCATGTATAATAGAACGAATGTACGCGGCTCGATCTATATTAATTGGTTGATTTACGGACAATTACAAATGTGTACCATGACAACCTGCATGCCGTTGCCCTGACGATATGGCGAGGCGTCCTTTTCATGCGTATCGTTCCTTCTGGCTGCCGGCATTATGCATCGTATTAAAAGAGCGCTCATTGCCCTGTGTAGAAGTGTGGCATCGTGTGTACTTGGAACAAAGCGGCAACCTTCGGCGGCTTCGCATTCCAAGCGTCATGGTGGCACAGCTGATCGCATCCCGAAGCTTGCAACTGCGAAGCAGAATCTGAGCTAGTACTTCAAGCGTAAGATCCCCGCATGGAAGTTATGTATTCAGTAGCTTGAACACACGTAAATGTTTGCCATCAGATTTGCAGTGGCGATAGTATCGAGCCAGCGAAGAGGTCCCAAAAAAAACATTCCCCATCAAGGCTTTCAAAGCATGAATTGTTTCTCGTGTTCCAAGAAAGGCTTCCGCCTATAGGAGAATCGAAATACAGTTCGCTTCTTTTGCTACATGTAAGGGAATTACGGGCAGTAAGCTAAGATGTACAATTTGATCAGAGATAATATATATGTATTATATTATCTGATTTGATAATGTATGTTTAATATCCTTTCTATATACGTAGGATCTACACGTATCTTCTTCAAGGTCCACCTCTCTACCATCCGGCTTAAGTGATCGGCCTGTGCAACAGTATAGCAAAAAGCGTTACTTCACTCACAGAAGCCTGACCCCCACCACTATTGCAAGTCTTGATACACCACATGTGTCTTCAGTGATGTCTGATGTCCAGACCAGCAGCTCTAGGTACCAACAAGAGATGGGGTGCAAGGGATGTGATAATAGTGTTACCTCCATCTCCAGTAGTGATGCCTTCTCCTACCAAAAGACACCAGAGCTAAAGAAGAGCCTATGTGGATTGTACTTGGTGATGGCAGACTTTGCTGCCACTAAGGAGTGCAACATCTCAGTGCATGTGGGTGAGCAAGTGACGGTATGGAATCAAGACAATCGGCACTGGTTTTGGATCATGAGGCAAACAGCAGAGAATGAGGAAGGATTTGTTCCAAGCTGTTGTCTACATGAGATAGCCACCATAGGCACCAGTAAGTGGACAACAATCACAGATACACACATGTACATGTAAGCTTGTGTGGAACTGACCTTGGATGAAATATGTAGTAATGATGTAAGGTTGCACTTATGTGAGGAGGTGGGGTGAGGTGATCTTTAGACTTAAGGAAGTGGATTGAGGTACAATATAATTCTTAAGTTGAAAGGTGAGATGAGATTATCCTTACATCTATAAATTCCATGCTTACTATACTCTTTTCCTCTCATCTTATTCAGAAACTGCTCCTAGTCCCCACCTCCTGCTCAAAGAGTTTGACGGCTCAAGTACTCATAAATCCAGCCCACTTTCCAGTCCAACTACCATTTCAGCAAACCACTGACTGGGATAGGCATGCCAGTGTGAATTGATCACCTGCTCCATGTCCTTGTCTAGTTATGAGAAGTACTTCAGTATATGTTAGTAGTGTGCCAATCTTTGTATGAACTATAATACATAAAGTGAATGCAAAAGTGTATTAAATGTTTAATTAGCTGTACATTTCATTGCAAGTGGTACTGTCCTCTGCTTCTCCTGCAAAGACAATTGCAAACAAATAGGTGCATGATGTTACAAAAACTGCTCCACTGTGATGTATAGCCCTTCAGTACTACATGTAGTGCAGTGCTACACAACCTGAATTGTAGTAAGGTATCATGCGGCATGTGGCTCATACAAAGATTCATGCTGATTGGGAGCAAGATGGATGATGGAAACAGGTGTGAGAAAATACATGCATGAGGTATGGTCTAAGCATCATGCATTGTCCTTGCATGCTGATAAAGTGAAAGCGTAAAAAAATTACACCAACTACTCTCAGTGATGTAAGGATTGCAGAATATCAATAATAGCTATGAGAAGAAAGCATTTTAAAAAGAAAACAATAAAGCTACCCACACAACACATGAGACATTAATGAAAATAACACAGTTTCATTCTGCAATATGAACTTGTATTGTGCAATATAAACGTGCATTGACAGACATGCCCAAACGCACAAACAAACCAAACATAAAAGAAACACAAGAAACAAGAAAAATGTTTCATTACTGTATGCAGAAGGACATCATAAACCTTTCATCCTCTGGATATTTTAATGATCACTGCTACAAGTAGAGAGAGAAAAGACTAAGTGATATGTGTGTCCAGGCGAGTATGCCCATGTGTGTGTGCCCATGTGAGTATGCCCATGTGAGTGTGCCCATGTGAGTGTACCCATGTGAGTGTGCCCATGTGAGTGTGCCCATGTGAGTGTGCCCATGTGAGTATGCCCATGTGAGTGTGCCCATGTGAGTGTACCCATGTGAGTGTGCCCATGTGAGTGTGCCCATGTGAGTGTGCCCATGTGAGTGTGCCCATGTGAGTGTGCCCATGTGAGTATGCCCATGTGAGTGTGCCCATGTGAGTGTGCCCATGTGAGTGTGCCCATGTGTGTGCAATAAATAGAGGTACACTTGTAGCAATGTACAGGAGAAATATTTTGTACATGTACATATATGTAAACATTATACAGCAATCTATGTATATGTGTACACTGAATATTTACACTACAACATAGTTACTAGAACATACCAATGATGATGATGAGTATGATGACTACAATGACAGCGATAACCAACTTCCACTACAGAGCAATGAGCGTGTGAGGTGAGAAGCAAGTGTGCACATGTTGTATGAAGAAATAAATTTTAAAAACATTGATTCACAAGACACAGGTCGGCCCAATGTGACTTGCCTTGCACTGCTGCCACCACAGCTTGTGCTGAAGTCGTCTTGAACTGTGTCTGAACCTAGTGGCACTGTCAGCCAGCTACCCTGTATGTAGGAGGTACAGGCATACATAAATAGACAAGTCCCCTCACTGGACCATCCTGCCAATCAGGCCACTGACAGGTGAAATGTAGTACATGTCCAGTGTAAAAATTAAATTAACATTGATTTGATATAAGCAATCAATAATAATGGCTTAGCTAAAACACCCAGCTCCCCCCCCCCCCCCCCCCCCCCCCCTCCTCCCTCCTAACACTGAGACCAACTGGTTACCATTGGGTTAGCCAGTTAGCCACATCTAGGTCAAGGATAGGTGGTTAGGTCAGGAAGGGTAGATGCCCAAAGGGTGGCATCGGCCACTGATGTACACATATGACCAAGAACACAGCAAATATGTGCACACAATGCAACTGGTCAGGCAATGCATGCAAATTATATTGATTGCAATTGATTGCAGCCCACCTACATGTATGTGTGGACCGCACCATATATTTTAGGAGACAGCTGAATGTAAATGAAGGTGTGGTTTTTCCCAGACCTTAGGCTCAATTATGTGCTCTCATTCACCATACATTAAACCAAATTTAGCACTTACATTGTAAACCACATTGCACCATACCAAATCAAATTCATTGCATGAAAAAACTGATTCAATATCAAGCAAAGCAAATATCAAAATTTCTTCCGGCCTGGACTCATATGTATAAGTATTTGAAACCTCTGGTAGCCTATCACCATCTAGGCCACTGACTTAAGCATGCAAGTATCCAGAGATATCAGTTCTATTGCCTCCTTGCTTCAAACACTCTCTGTCGCTGCGCAACAGGGAATTGAAGCACCAACTAAATTATTTTTTTTCATACCATTGTGTGTGTGTGTGTGTGTGTGTGTGTGTGTGTGTGTTTGTGTGCACACAAATGGATCCTGTTTTTCTATGCAATTACATGTACATGTAATAAAACCATTATACATGTACATTTTATGGTTGTGGTGTTTGGTTTCTGAAGTTATTGTAAAATGAATCGTAAGATGTTGTCATCACTCATAAGTCTGGGGACCTGATGACTGGCATTCAGCGGTCAGCCTGGCCAAGTATACTTGTACACATGGCCAGTGCATACGCCAAACTTCTGCTGGTTATTGATTTGGATTGTTTATAGGAAATTAATCTTGCTATGAATACTATTAAAGTTCAGAGTAGTCTGGGGACCAGATGAATGGCATTGCTAGAGTGCAAAAAAGTCATACATTGCCCTAACCATGTCATGAAGCAATGCAAGTACTGAATGCCCTCATTTATTTGAAGCCTACATGTATTTTACACTACTATGGAGTATACTAGAACATGTAATAATCTAATTTACATCGTGTATGAATGCAATGCATTATTCAAATCCCTGAAAATCAATTGAAAAATTGAACCTAATCAGTACAATTAGCAAAAAAATACCGGTAATTTTATTATATACATTGTATTTAGAGAATCAGACTAAACAATATTACAGAGAATTTTATTTTCTATACTTCTCACAGATTTTATAACCACATTTTTTTTTTTAACCATATCATACATAGAAAAATGGTTAAAATTTTAAAGTGGGGAGTTTTGTACTAGGCGACAATAGTTTTGAAGCATTTTAATTCGGTATTTACATTTTTGATTTATAATATACCGGAACAGACGTTACATTTATCTTTTTACATATTCACTGTAATTTTGCATGTACACATGTAGTTCTCTCCAAGTCTGGACCTACTATGTGGCCCTCTACACACCCAAACATATATTCTCCAACCTTTCTGCATATATTCTAAATTCTAAATTGCTAGTGTTATTGGAGATACTAGAGCTTTATGTCTCATTAATCGACATGAACATTAAGTATACTGGGTGTCCACAAATGAACGTAATTAACCATTTGAACTTTTTGAACATATGTTACAGTAGTTAGGGATTTAAATCATTCTAAGAACTATATCAAAACCCTCATAAATCAAACTATTCAAAAACCTCGATTATCAAAATTATTCTAGATTAAGGTTAGAGATAAAATAACCATTAATAAGTAATGCAAGATCTGAATGTGCAGTGGAACAGCATTGAGTTCAAGTTACTGAGTTCAATAGTAAATTATCATGTAAGACCATAATTTGCTTATAAGTTATTTAGGTTGAAGCTGCTATCACTACCACTAATTAGAAAATTATTAAATGAAATAGGAAACACCATTCCATTTGGTATTGAATTGTGTAGTGGTGAGTTATTAAAACTCAAAGTTCATTAAAATTGTAGTGTCACATTAAGTAATTGCAACTTATTTGCTTTTATCTTTTGACCAATTCAAGATAATTGAATTTTAATAATGTGGTTCGTATTTGCCTCCCTTAGTCACTGAATATGTATATTCATACATTCATTTAGAGTAATAATTCCATTAAGGAATTATATTCATTTAGAAGCGTTGCGTTCATTTGTGGACACCCGGTATACTCTTAGCCAGTATGACTGATTGTGACCCATATTCAAGTGTGCTGCTTGCATAACGTGGACTAAGGAGGTGATCTTTATATTAGAAACTTTCTGTTGTTAGATCAAAAAACCCGCACATTGTCACAACTAATGACAAGACCAAATAATTTACAATAACAACTCATACATACATGTATGTACATGTATGTACATGTGTAGCTGGATTGTATGACTATGAACAGTGTAGCTTGGAACGGAACTAAATGCAAAAGTACATGTACAAAAGAATAGCATCTAAAGCTGTAAACATACAGGCATACTAAGAACTACATGCAGTATTGTTGTCATCTAAATTTGCCTATACACCACTGTACTTATGCCTGCAGTTTCTAATAAGGCAGGACTGTGGAAAAAATAGTGTGTTGATATGTACATGTACATGTGGCTCACGCCAAATGATAACACATGTTCCAAGAAACATTCTGTGCTATTATGGAACATGTAAAAAAAATCTCTACATGTATATGTACATATTAAAGTTATTAGCCTTTAATAAAACTATTTGTATTTATACATATACATTGTACATGTACATGTACACATGTAGGTGTGTAACCACACACACACACTAGGAAATTTCAGTATCATGTGATAGCTACATGTACATGTAGCTGTGTGTGCAAGTTTAATATTAAAAACTTTCCATACCCAAGGCTCCATATGACTCAACAACTGATGGAACACATACCAATCCTACCTCTGAACACTTCTCATCAACACTCTCAAGGTTAAAAAGGAAATTTCAATGACTAGTTTCTCATCATTGCCCACATGTCTTTTGGAAGCCTGCACTAAACCTTCAATTATTCATGTGATGATGCTTTATTACATAACGGGCCTACATGTACTACCACATTGTGTTTGACTGGAGGACTTCCTACATGCAGGTGGCTCCAGCTCTGAGGGGACGTATATAGCTACATGTACTTATTGAATACATGTATGTCAACATTATTAATAATTAATAGTGAATAGTTACTGCTTGCCTACATCCTTTTTGAATAACAAGGCAAATGAGTAACTAATAATCCATTTTGCATGGCCTTGAATATATTGTAGGCCACATGTGTTAAGGGTCAATCATTCGATGTAAATTTTAAACAATGTCTCAGCATGGTATCTAATTTTACCACAGGTGTGCATGATCCATGCATGCCACACCATCATATGACAGTGCAAGATACACATGACTTACATTTATATATACAACAAGATATAAAAACATTCTCTCTGAGAAAGTTAGTGGTATATAGGATTTGAAGGCAATGGTGGTGTATAAAGGAAGGGAACAAGGGATTCAGTGGAGATATACAATAATTATTCCTATATTTAGCAACATGATTGTAATGACGTTCTATATACAGTGCTAAATATAGGAATAATTATTGTATATCTCCACTGAATCCCTTGTTCCCTTCCTTTTTACACCACCATTGCCTTCAAATCCTATATACCACTAACTTTCTCAGAGAGAATGTTTTTATATCTTGTTTCATTCTTTTTTTTTTTAATACTAGTATATAGGTGTACATGTAGTACAATGTAGACAGACGATCGTACGATAAAATCCAGCCTTTATTGTAATTCCCATTTTAATTTATTGCCTAGCAACACAATGTTTACAGTTATGATACATTTGCAGCTGTTCCATTAGTTAGAAACTCGCGCGCCAAGCTTTCCCTCTTAGAAGCTCGTTTCTCGTCTGAGTTCAGTTCATAATGTCGCATCTTAGAAGCTCGCACCGCAACAGAATTCTTTTCCTGTTGCCACCTCTTAGAAGCTCGGTTCGACTCAGATTTGCTCTGTACATGTTACGAGCAGACGCCCGCCTTTGTTCAGCATCACTCTAACTCATAGCCTCGATTTAGGAGGTATTCCTCTCTTCGCTTAGTTTTCCTCTTTCGTAGCCGTAAAGCAATTTGACAAAAACAACTTCGCTAGCTTAAAATGGTGAGCAAAACTAAAAATACAAATGAAACTCCCACCTGTTCCAATCATACCGCGATACATTTTGTGAAACATTGTCATGGAAACGGTCTTAATATAGGTAATTAACTCTAGCTCTACTTATATCTTGGCGCGCGAGACTAAAACAGCTGCAAATTTCGTATATCGGTTACATGCTTTATTTATATATATCTGATACCTGAAGATGTATTGTCAGGAAATTCTACGATTTTTGGTGTAACTGGCGCTATTTAAAACCTTTCCTATCTCGAGTTATACTCACCCATAAAGACGACGACGACGACGACGACGAAGACGACGACTATGGACAAATTACGGTCTGGGAACGAGAACTACGAGCTTTTTTTGTTCTCTTAAAGTAAACGGTCTGTCGACTTGAACAAAATATGAAAATGACCGTCTTTCCATTGTGGATCGATAGCAATAAAGAGCTACGCTATCCGTTTCTCGGTTCGTCAGTTATACGCGGGACGCGGTTTTTTAATGATATTCATGATACGGCACAAATCCTATATGAGAGTTACTGCCGTAACTCTCGATACCATTGTTTATTGCTATCGCGCATACATGTGCATGTACATGCAAAATATAAAATTCTAAATACATGTATAGTACTTTACCACCAGACAGTTAGCTTGATTACAAAGGTCCCACAGTTAAAAAAATTAACTGAATCAACTGTTTATAGAAAATTACAGGCATGATGTAAAAAATAAAATAAAAAGCAAAAACCAATAACACATTACAACCTGTACCTCAGTTGCTGATATTTTTATTATAGCTTGCCTTAGGTAAACATGTAACATCCTAATCAAGATTAAATGACCACTCATTTCAAGGTAACATGCTGGAGGGGGGGGGGGGGGGGGGGGGGGGGGGAGGGAATTTGTCAAGTACAAGTACAAGCTGCCCATATTTGGAAGTGTGCTTAATTTTGGAGAGGTTTTGAATGTACCTGAACTTCACCTAACTGCTTTCTATGCCAGTAGGATTTAATGACTAAACACTTACATTGTGTACCTACATGTAGTTGTGGTCCATTTTTAAGCAGCTTTCCCTTGATTGTGGGACACCTAACCAGTCAATGTATTGGCTACAGTATATCAATTAAACGGTACATATAATTTGCATAGTGACATTTACATTTAGTACACACATGTACAACTGTTAGCAATGTCACATTACGCTCATCTTAACACACAACTGTAGGATTTATTTTACTTCAATAATCAATTAAGTGAACATATTGGTTGCTATGCCAACTATAGTAACAAAACAAACAAACAAAAATCACAGTACAAAGCCCACCAATTTAGGCCAGCCCCAAGCTGACACTGCAATGCCCCCTGATGATGAGTACTGATAATGAGTACTCCAGGCCAAGTTTCAGCAGCTGCAGTCCCCACAATAAAATAATTCAACTCATCATGGTACAATGTAGGTGTACCAATTTAGCTGGGAAGGAACAGAACTTATGTTTCAGGACACTAGCTTAAGGCAGCAGCCTACATGTAGTTCTGTTAGGCTACCAGAGATCTTGATTACAGAAGCAAACATGTGACTAGAGTCCAGCAACTTTGGTTTTTTCACCTAACCTCCACCCTTCCTCCTTAGCTAGTGGACCAGTGGCATCCCATGTAACAAGTTAACCACATTTCCAAGGAAGCAGGAGTGTGACCTTACCTCCTATGGAGACCAAACGTGCTAACACATACAATGACTCTTACATTGTGGGGTTTCAATAGCCTGCTTGTGCATACACAAGTACATGTACATGTACATACACACTTTAACCTCCAAATTGTGCACAAAGGAATGCTGCATAAGATGGTGAATTTAAGCAGTTGCAATTTCATGCTTGCATTGTTGGACTACAAAAAACTTCTTTATTCAGGTTATTGTGCATCAAAGGTTTTCTATTCACTATTTCAAAATAGCATTCCACTGATTTTATAGTTTCTGAGGTAGCAGGAACCAAGATAAGACAAAGGTCGCAGTTGAGATGACAAACTTTTCCTTTTTGTTTTCAAAGCAATCGCAAATCAACAACAACAATGTCATATCTTTTTCAGGATCACTGACATCACTCTAGAACAGTAAACATGTTTCCAAGGCAAACACATGCAAGATACTCAAAAGCATGTACAGACTTTACTGTGTCACAAAAGATTATAAGTGCACATCAAAATTGCATCCAGATATCACCAGGTGCCAGTACAGTGTACATATAAATGTACAGTGCATTCAATCTACACATACACATGTTCATACACAGGTAGAATAGTTAAAAGGTGTGACAGTTTCCTTATCATTTGGAAAATGCATTCAATCTACACACATACATGTACACATGTACATGTTCATACAGTGTACACAGGTAGAATACTTAAAAGGTGTGACAGTTTCCCTATTATTTGGAATTGCTTGTGTCTTGTGTCTGTCTCACCTAATTTTGCCACATCAGTAATCTTGTTACAAGATCACCTTTGACCCTAATCAATATTGGTAACCTTGGTAAGAGATCACTTTGACCCTAATCAACATTGGTAACCTTGGTACAAGATAAACTTTGACCCTAATCAACAAGCACATGTACAGGTACATACATTTGTACATGTATGTCTATACGAGGTCTGTACATGTACACTGTAGATGACTGTATCGAAGATGTCCGCTACATTCCTTCATACACATACATGTACATGTACACTGTGCCCAAAGCAAATACAATACAGACATCATACATTCAATCACACATCGACCACACACCCCTTGCCATCACACCATGATAGCTGCCATCACACCATGACAGCTGCCATCACACCATGATAGCTGCCATCACACCATGATAGCTGCCATCACACCATGATAGCTGCCATCACACCATGATAGCTGCCATCACACTATGATAGCTGCCATCACACCATGATAGCTGCCATCACACCATGATAGCTGCCATCACACCATGATAGCTGCCATCACACCATGATAGCTGCCATCACACCATGATAGCTGCCATCACACCATGATAGCTGCCATCACACCATGATAGCTGCCATCACACTATGATAGCTGCCATCACACCATGATAGCTGCCATCACACCATGATAGCTGCCATCACACCATGATAGCTGCCATCACACCATGATAGCTGCCATCACACCATGATAGCTGCCATCACACCATGATAGCTGCCATCACACCATGATAGCTGCCATCACACCATGATAGCTGCCATCACACCATGATAGCTGCCATCACACCATGATAGCTGTTATCACACCATGATAGCTGCCATCACACTATGATAGCTGCCATCACACCATGATAGCTGCGCATGCCATCACACCATGATAGCTGCCATCACACCATGATAGCTGCCATCACACCATGATAGCTGCCATCACACCATGATAGCTGCCATCACACCATGATAGCTGCCATCACACTATGATAGCTGCCATCACACCATGATAGCTGCCATCACACCATGATAGCTGCCATCACACCATGATAGCTGCCATCACACCATGATAGCTGCCATTACACCATGATAGCTGCCATCACACCATGATAGCTGCCATCACACCACCATGACAGCTACATGTACATGTACAAGCTTATAACCCACACCCCTCCTCCCCCAAGTGGTGCCATCACTGACCAGACTTCTCCTCGAGGTCATCCAGCTTCTCTCCTCGCTCCATCACTTTGCTTATGTTGTCCTTCATCACACCTATCACCTTGGACACCTGGCTCTGCACCCTGACAAGGGACAGGGACAGAGACGATCAGCTAGTAATGATGGCATCAGGTGACCCCACCCATGCACATATATGAAAGTATGCAATGTGTGTACATGCACATGATTCATGTGTCCATGCACATACATAATGTATGCGTTGTATATATACATGTACATGTATATGTACATGTACACACACATACACACATGTATGAATACATGTACACATGTATACCCATGGTGGCAAGCACACCCTCATGAGTCAACCATCCTACATGTACATGTAGGTTACGAGAACACTTTTAGGTGGGTGAAAACTACACCTTCCCAGGTACATGTATGATTTCCTTCCCTCAAATTTATCTGACACTGTTTTCCTAGAGCATGTTTCAGTTCTACATGTGTGTACACATGTGTACGCATTGTACAAGATACTGAACAAACCGTTAAACCTATATACATGTACATATATGTACATGTAACTATATATGTACATGTAACTATCCATGTATATGTACACGTACATACATGTATATATGTACATGTAAATGTACACAAGGCAGTTCACATGTTTGAGTCCCTACACGTTGAAATGATCACTTTCTGAATTCATAGCTTTTGTCTGTGCCACTTCCTGTTCACAAGAACCAGGGTGAGAATGAGCTTGAATTTTGGTGCAAAATCAAGTGTTGCTGCCTAAAGCACTTTTTTTTCTATACCACTTCCTTTTCTTCAGGAACCCAACTGGGGGAAACTGAGACATTTGCAGACAGCCACACACCTGCCTGTATTCATCACCCCATGATAGCTGCCATCACACCATGATAGCTGCCATCACACCATGACAGCTGCCATCACACCATGATAGCTGCCATCACATCATGATAGCTGCCATCACACCATGATAGCTGCCATCACACCATGATAGCTGCCATCACACCATGATAGCTGCCATCACACCATGATAGCTGCCATCACACCATGATAGCTGCCATCACACCATGATAGCTGCCATCACACCATAATAGCTGCCATCACACCATGATAACTGCCATCACACCATGATAGCTGCCATCACACCATGATAGCTGCCATCTATTTTCGCGCTCGATTCGCGCCAATCATTTGGGCAAATTGCGTTCCGCTCGATGTATGGAGAGGCGGGGATTATAACATTGGCGCGAATCAAGCGGGAAAACGTGCACTTAGTTTGTTCAACTGTATCTCTGTAACGGATGGCATAAAAATTAATGAACAGAACAAATCGATAGGTATAGGACCTCTCTACCTACAAACCGAATTTGAAGCAGTTTCATTACTCCTACTGAAAGTTATGTCGGGTTTGAACCCGGTGGGGTATCGAACGTTGCAATACTGGCACGGAGAGAAATGGTGTGGTATGAAGTGTTTAAAATAGGAAGTTTATAGCCTTAATCGTTTGGAAGTTATTACGATTCAAATGCAAAGCTATTTTATAAGATTTTATAATTATAAACGAAGAGCCATTTTCTCGGAAACTGTCCCGTATATTATATTGCATAGCAACCTGTTTTATACGGCATGAACATACATGTGTCCATGTATGCATTACAGATATATATGCGATATATTTCATTGTCAGTTTGCATCATGATTGAACTAAAAATGTATCTTAGGTACATGTATATGTATCACATTTGTAACTCTGACCAAAGACATATCGTCAATCCAATAATAAAGGCTTATTTTACACACATTTGTTTTAATTGCTTTTGAATGTTTCCACAGCATACATATACATGGACGTGTGCTATTGAGCAAATCAGTGGCATTTCTAGTCCGATGTATGAGGATGATGCACCTGCAAACACATACACATCTACGTACATGTATACACTGTACATGTATGGTATGCCCATGTGAAATAATCACTCGAAGATGAGGTTAGAATATCAACCATTTTCATTTCATCATACATGTACAAAAGCATAAGCATTTATGCAAGCACCTAAATGTAATAACACGAGATGGCTACTATGCCAAATGATCGCTGTCTTAGACTACATGTGCTTCACGAAATAGCAATCAACAAGACAAACAACACAGTGATATGTAATAGAACTCCTAGTAAACACACAAATCCTACACTTTGAAACGGATTTGATATCCCTTTAACCATTAATCCCCCAATGCATAACGGGTTATGCAAATGACTAACCGGTTTAGCATTTTTCAAAAGTGGGATACCACTTGTTTGGTTGATATCTTCTTATTATGCCTATATTCATATGATAGCTAGATGCTTGCAAGGTGGGTTATCAACCTTTGTTCGTGATTACGTAAACGAATGCGGCAGTACAAAGTGTCAAAGTTAGAGTGGATAAAATGGTGCACTGGAAATGGTGTCAAAGTAAATGGATGTATCGCAAAGGAAAGGTGACTGCAGTTGGTCCCAAAGATTATTACACGTCAAATGGAGCAATGGCATGTGAACAGAAGAGGTGGAGTGGGGGGTAGTGATTCCTGGTTCTGTGAAGGCTAAGCAAGGGGGGAAGAAGCAAAAGAGACCAGCTCAATTAGATTCCATACCTATGAGGAGGTTGATGAGAATGACGAGGGAAATCAGGAAGAATGAAAAATTGGACAATACATGGCCTAGCTGGTTAAGAATTCATAGCTTTTGGCTGTGCCACTTCCTTTTCACAAGAACCAGGGTGAGAATGAGCTTGAATTTTGGTGCAAAATTAGAATTATATACAGTGTTGCTGCCTAAAGCACTGTTATCTATAGCACTTCCTTTTCTTCAGGAACCCAACTGGGGGAAACTGAGACATTTGCAGACAGCCACACACCTGCCTGTATTCATTACACCATGATAGCTTCCATCACACCATGATAGCTGACATCACACCATGATAGCTGCCATCACACCATGATAGCTGACATCACACCATGATAGCTGCCATCACACCATGATAGCTGCCATCACACCATGATAGCTGCCATCACACCATGATAGCTGACATCACACCATGATAGCTGCCATCACACCATGATAGCTGACATCACACCATGATAGCTAACATCACACTATGATAGCTGACATCACACCATGATAGCTGCCATCACACCATGATAGCTGCCATCACACCATGATAGCTGCCATCACACCATGATAGCTGCCATCACACCATGATAGCTGCCATCACACCATGATAGCTGCCATCGCACCATGATAGCTGACATCACATCATGATAAAGCTGCAAGATGCTGGGTTGAAACTTAGGTCTGAGAAATGCCACTTTGTACAGAAGGCTGTCAAGTACCTCGGACATGTAGTGTCAGCTGAAGGTATCTGTCCAGATCCAGCCAAAACTGAGGTTGTTGTCAGCTATCCAGTCCCAACAAGTGCAAAAGAAGTCAAACAGTTTATGGGCCTCTGCAATTACTACAGAAGATTTGTGAAGGACTATTCAAAGATTGCTGCTCCCTTGTTTAAGCTTTTGAGCAAAGAAAACGCTAAGTCCTTCTCTTGGAATTCATCAAGTCAGGATGCTTTTGAGGAGTTAAAGTCAAGATTAGTCTCACCACCCATTTTGGCATATCCTGATTTTAAGCAACCGGCCATTCCTACTCCATACGGGTGCATCTGATGCAGCAATCGTGGCTGTTCTTAGCCAGGTTCAAGAGGGTACAGAACGTGTTATTGCATATTGGAGCCAGAAGTTACAGAAGGCAGAGAGAAATTACTCAACTACAGAGAGAGAGGCATTGGCTGTGGTTGCTTCATTGAAGGAATTTTATCCTTATGTGTATGGCTTTCCATGCAAGTTGATCACAGATCATAATCCTCTAGTTTTGTGCATGTTCTGTGTTTAGGCATAGATATGTTGTGAGATCT
This sequence comes from Spongilla lacustris, assembly GCA_949361645.1. NCBI lineage: Eukaryota > Metazoa > Porifera > Demospongiae > Spongillida > Spongillidae > Spongilla > Spongilla lacustris. The sequence goes on from OX442424.1 coordinate 5,533,093, forward strand.
TTAAGGAGGGCCCAAGCCCCGAAACAACGTGTACTAGTAAGCTAGTACGTCCAGTCCGATTAAAATACACATCTAGTCCGTCCTTTGAGCAACACAGGCCTACGAATCACTCGCTCGATCAGTCTTATCATTTACAAGACAACACATTCTTAGTTTTAAGACCTGCAAAAAAAAAACTACGAGCCGATTGAGATCATGACCTCAATCGTCTCGCAGCATAGTAGATACTGGTAAATTAATATAGGCCTACGCAAGGCAGCATATAGACAGTGTTCTTTCAATATTGTTAAAATGTCAAGTCAGCTTGGGTGGACAAATTAAACGTGATCCACAGAATCTTATTCTAGTACATGAACGTACCTGACGATGCACGCGCTCTCTAGCTCTATGTAGTTCTAGCTTGATCTTTTAAAATTTAATAATTGACTGTAATTATAGGAATATATATTATTGTAACTATAATTATTCCATAACTGACTAACAAATAATGAATCTCCCCTCATATATAGATATTGGAATTACAATATCTATGCTCCCTCCAACCCCAAGGGCATTTGGGCATGGGGATTTCAGTCCCAGGTCAGGCTTAGTGAAGGACCCACCTCCTGTACCACTACTTGGGAGGTGAACCACGAGGAGGTGACTAATTGAACTGCCAATGGTAAGGAGGAAGTGTAGCATCCTGAACACTCAAACTGCACATGTGGCCAGCATTTCAACAGCTCACGATCATGTCTGGATTGAGGGATCGATCTAGGACCTAGCACACATGCTTTATTATATGCTGGCTTGTACTGCTGTGTGGTCTTTTATCATATAGTGCTGCACCTGTGGTGAGCATGCACTGTTCATGTGAGAAATGTGGCCTCCTGATATAATAAAAAGTGCAAGCCATATTCCATCTTTATTATTGTACAAGTACTGTGGGCACTAAGAGTCTTCTTTCAGCCATTGGAGGAGCTGGGGTGTAAAGTAGCTGATGATGATGTCTGCACCTAGAACCAGCCCCCTGGCTCCTGGAGGGAGTTGGTAGCACTTATGATCTCCGAATCTTGGAGCACATTTTGCAGCATCTCTGGTGAGAGGAAGGTGTGGCATAAATAAGGGGTAGGCTGGTATGCTATACATGCAGTATAGGGCACTGGGGAGTGGTGTAGCTTCGACACAGTGGGAGGCAGAGCACATGGAGATGTGGTAACATAATACTAACACTTTGAACCCAACCAGATGAGTACACACCTGAAGGGTCCATAGAACGTGGATGCAAACTTGGCACTGTAGCTCATGACAGCAACCTGAAGACCACAAGCCATTCATTTCACGAAGCTTACAAGGGGGCTGTTAAAAGGCAGACGTGATGATGAGTGATAGTGGGGGAGTGATGGGGAAGCAGTTCCCACCTTCTCTCCATAGCCATAGTGCTCTTGATAGCCCCAACTCTGTTATCCATCATGTCAGAGGGAGGTATCAGGTGAATCCTTGATGTGTGTGATGTGCATGTGTGTGTGCAGGTATGTGTATTTGTGTGTGTATGTGCATGTATGTGTGTATGTGCATGTGTGCATTTGCATGTGTGTGTGCAGGTATGTGTATGTGTGTGTGTGTATGTGCATATGTGTGTATGTGCATGTGTGCATTTGCATGTGTGTGTGCAGGTATGTACATGTGTATGCATGTGCATGCGTGTACATGTGTGTGTGCATATGTGTGCATGTGCATGTGTGTGCATGTGTGTACATGTGTGTACATGGTCTCATGTGGCTGCACCTCACCTGCCTCAGCATACACTAGAGCCACTTCAGCCAGTCTCTGGATGCTGGCCTTGTTATCAAGGGTGCCACCAGGACTCAGAAGCCCTGCAATGAGATCAGAAGCCCATCATAAAGCACTTGATCAGTGCAAATATTAACACACAAACTGAACTCATGGGAGTACGCAGCCTTTGGGAAAGGGGAGATAAAAGATTACCTTTTATCACACAAAATTATGGATTATGTAATCTGTGCCTACATGTATACATGTACATCTACACTTTCATATGTATATGCATGCGTATGTAGTAAATACAAGTGGAGTAATCAACAAATAGTAAAAAATATAAGTGTGATGGTGACCTAGTTTTGGGGAGTGGGGGGAGTTGTTCCAACACATCAAGCCCCCCCCCCCCCCCCCCCCCCCCCCCTCTTGCATACGCCCATGGGACTAAAGAATCTTGACATGCATGTATACATGAATCAGTGTCAGGTGCATTCCAATATAAACTCAACAGCCATTACTTTGTATCAAGTACATGTGACATCACATGCCAGGTTGCCAGATCACAGTTGCTACACGTGAAAGACAGCTGTATACAACATGCAGAGTTTTAATTTGTACATTAATAGAAGTCATTATTCTTACACAGATCATGGACATTGTGGTGAGTAGTTATCTAGTACATATTGCACACAGGCAGACGTCACAGGCCACCATAAGGTCCTTGAACTGTGCCCTCACCTCCTTGATGGCCAGTATAGTTGGGTTGGTGGGGTCAGTGGCTATGGATTCTCTTGAATCCCAACATGGATAGAAATCGTAGCCCTATAGACGTATCTAGATTGTGATACAGGTGTATGCATATGTACATGTCTTACTGAATCAAATAAATAAACACACACACACGCACACACCTTCTGCATGTTTGTGGGTAGTCCAAATATTATGATGACCTTTAATCCGTTCATGACCGAAGGTTCAGGGGCTGCTTTCAGCTAGGTCACATCGTACATACACGAACGATGTCTACCATGTTGGATCAGCACAGTGGTCATGTACTATGCATAATCTTGACCATTTCTTTTGATAAAGACTGCACTCAAGCAATAAGCTTAATACTGTAGGCACTATGTGACTGGTAGAATTATGCTGATGCCAACTTACACAGATATTTGTGTGTACTAACTGGTTGTCCACTCAGGCCCATGCATATTTCATTTCTACAGAAATCGTGAAGCTGAAATAACCTTTTTATATTATGGCTCGTGAAAACTGTGAAGTGCCAACTTCAAATGCTTCCCATGTACAACGTATGATACTCAGTGGAGCACATCACAAAATCAACAGGAGCACAAGGAAGTGCCATGCTTGTGAGCATTATGCAGTTTGGTTGACTACCTTGGTAAGCCAATTAAGTATATTCCTTACCTGATAATCAATAGATTTTGAATGTACAGAAATGTTGCATGTTGGAGAAAGATGTACCATTAATGTTGTGAACACTTGCTGCATACAGTATAAAATTGATATTGTTAGCAACATCCAGCATTCAGTGCAGAAAGAGTTCCAGGCGTGCATCCAGGATTTCAAGAGTGAGGGGGGTTCTAACTTTGTATGTTAATTGAAATACGGGTGGAGGGAGGGGGGGATGCAATAGGCCAAAACAATTGGCTGATGTGAAGATTAAAAAGGTTATCCAGCTCTTCAGTACTATAGTGTGGTGCTACATAACCTGAATTCTAGTACAATACTGGGCCATTCTAAGGTATCATGCAATACAAAGACTCATGCTGACGGGGCTATGCATAATTGAAAACTTCATGGTGTGACAAAATACATGCATACAGTAGGCCTATGGTCTAAACATAAAGTGAAATTGCCACAAATAGAACAGGTGTAAGGATTGACAAACATAATTAAAATGCGTAGCAGTTCTGTACACGACACAAATGACCTTGGAAATTTCAGACTGGGCATGTTACGTGTTGTTGTGATTCTCTGGGCAGAGATTTGGTTGTGCCATAGGTCACCACACCCCCAATTATTGAAATGGAGATGGAACTATTTCAGTGAAACCCATTGCCACTGCACCACAAGGGTGATATGTTTCCCAGGTGAGAGTCTGCACAATATCTTTGGCCACACCTCATCCTTCCAGGAGCAATCACCGAGCCCATTGGATTGACCATGCCGGAATCTTATTTATTTCATGCGGGCCTGCCATCATTAAGGATAGATGTGACATCACAGACTGGATGGTGTGTCTATTTGTGTGTGCAGTTTTGTTTATTGCTTCTCACATTTTATTTGTAATCATCTCTGCCTAAGTAAATTGTCTGCTTGCATTGTACAGTCAACATGGCTGCCGGGCAGATCATGTACTTCCTTAGTACAAGGTGAGCATTGTCCTGATACTGAAGTGAAGTTTGTATCATAGGTCTGTTCTGTGAGCAAGAACAACACTTTACTAACTTGAAGAGCTCTATCATATTTTTATACAGCTGTGAAAGATTTTGAACTAAACTGATCATCTATCTGGCCTTGGCTGAAGTTGATTTCTCTGGTAACTATACTGTTACACAGTTGTCACACGTTCTGAATGTTTCAGTGGAGCTCACACAAATAGAGCATTTGGGCCAAACAAATCAGTGTGTGTTTCTATGTATTTGTAGTGCTGGATCTAATCATTACATTATATATCTAGTTATTAAACTCAATACTGAGACTGTCATTATGCTACTTGCATGTGATTAAATTTCAATTCCACATAAGGAATGCTATTGACATTATAAACGCTTAAGTAATGTCACCAAGGGAAATAAAAAACATATCCTTATGTGGGGATGTGAATGAGGCTCATTGTTACGTGATTAGGAGAGGTTATAAAAATATGACCTCAGCAAACCACTAGGCATGCCAGTGTGAATTGATCACCTGCTCCATGTGGCATCCTTGTTTAGTTATGAGAAGTACTCAGTATTTGTTAGTAGTGTGCCAATCTTAAGTGATAATAGCCAATAGTGTTCATGTAATCAGAGATACTATATAGATATACTAAAAGTCTAGTATTATTATATTATCTCTGATGTAATAAAACTACATGATGGACAAAAAGATCGATCAGGCATGCAGGCCTTACAAAGTTCATACAGTATACAGGGTGATGATACTCATTTATACTAATATAGGTCAGCACCATAGTGACCAAAAACGTATGTGTCCATATTTGGAGACTGGATATCATACTTGTTCAGTTCAGTTATTGATCCCTACGGGTTAAATCTCAAATATCTTTCACATGCATACTTCAAAGCTTCATACCTTTGAATTGAAGTCATCATTTTCTTCATAGACTGTAATTTGCTGTAGTGAATGTTTCCTGAAGTAGCAATAATGTAGCTTATTGTACATTACAAGAGTTCACATACCTTATACTATCCAACATTGATGGAACATGTATGTCTCTTTCTGCCAATGTTTCTGTATCATCTACATGTAGAATTTTAAGATACTTGATAATCAACTAATTCTAAGCACTGGGCTTACCATGGGCTGCAATCAAACACTCAGACATTTTCCAATTATCCTTATTAAAAGGCTATGTAATAGGGATTACATAAATCACAGTTGGAACAACCTGTACCACATACATAAGGCAGTATGCAGCTGCTGGACATTGAATCTGGCATAGGGCTGCATTGCTCTGCATCCTATAGGAACGATTGATATCACCAGACATCCAGGTAAAGAGATACGTGCATGAACAACCATATCGTCTTATTAATCATCATTAAGGTGTATGCTGTTCTCAAAACATATACCTTGGGTTTAGTTGATGTTGCTGCCATTTCATTTGATAGGTTCCTGTTACGAATTGAAAATACTGAGTTAATTTTACACATAAATTAGATCAATTTTCTATTTAGAAGTCATTTCTATATTTAAAATCAGTGCATTGTAGAGTTACATGTACATGTACATGTAACTTTAGTTACTTGTCACGACAATAACAAACTACCTGGCATGACTGCTTGTTACATTGGCGAGCTGCTCTTCAAGTGCTTTTACACGTTCCATTGAGGCAAGCAGTGCTTCGCTTGTCTGTGCCTGCTCTCTTATCAGTGCCTCTCTGTTCTTCTCTGACTTGTACAATTCTACTTGAAGCTTGTAATTTTCCTTATGCGCCGTGGATAAGGCAGAGGCTAAACGATGGCACGTTTCCTGCAACCGTGTAAATAGTATATATATTTTTACATAAATATAGCACAAACTTGTGATCGTATTTTTAAAATAAACAAATAAATCCACATCCGATGATTAGCTTAGCAATGTTCGTATTTTCCAACAGCTAATCCCAGTGACATTTGTAACATTTCCTTGTCTTTCTAAGATTTCTAACTAAGCGGAGTTTTTTTTTTTTTTTAAAGCGGTACACCATGCGTATACAGAGCTAGCGTTACAGATAATACGTTACCATGGTGACACTATAGAGAGCCATCGGGTTGACTTTTGACTAGACCCTTTTTATATCATACACATAAACCTTTCAGTAAAGCTGATCTTAATTACGCACACGATTTTATAGACGATTACTTGAGCAGAGCATCGTTTAAATCAATTTCGTGCACTGTATAACGGAATTCGAAATTTATTCACGCTTTGGATGCTATCTACACAATATAAAATGAACGCCAAAACTTGTAGTACATGTACGTGGCATCCATCTTATAGCTTGCTGTTGGATATATATAGGACACTTAATACAAAAATTTGGGTCAATCGCAGGCTTGCTGCATGTGTATAGATGTACATCTTACCAGAGATAATAATATAGATTATCTCTGATCTTACGATTTGACGGAGTGAACACTTCCGAAAATACAAGTATATCAATGTTCATATATACGTTACTACAACACTCATATGACACCAACCTTCTTTGATGCCTTTAGGCGAGACTTTTTAAAAGTGTTGCCCATATCAATTGTGAAGCAGGTCTTCAAATCGTGACAACGACGCTATGCTAACTTCCACGCATGCGCGAAATATCCGTAACCTAGCCTGTCATTGTTCACCACATCAGACTTACAGTTAGTCGGGCATCTATATGTAGACCGCGATCATCGCAGATCAGGCTGTAGGTGGGAGCGTTCTAATATTTGCACGGTGAATAAGAGGCTAGCATGATATGCATGGACGTCAGACTGCACATGATCATGATCAATGGGCGTAGGGTACCTCTCCCATCGCGGTCTTATCTAAAGATTGTTTCCTTTGGAGTAGCTACATACATGTATATGTACCTACATCTAAGTACTTGTATACCAGACACGTCATGTGTGCGTAATGCATGTATAATAGAACGAATGTACGCGGCTCGATCTATATTAATTGGTTGATTTACGGACAATTACAAATGTGTACCATGACAACCTGCATGCCGTTGCCCTGACGATATGGCGAGGCGTCCTTTTCATGCGTATCGTTCCTTCTGGCTGCCGGCATTATGTATCGTCTTAAAAGAGCGCTCATTGCCCTGTGGAGAAGTGTAGCATCGTGTGTACTTGGAACAAAGCGGCAACCTTCGGCGGCTTCGCGTCATGGCGGCACAGCTGATCGCACCCCGAAGCTTGCAACTGTGGAGCAGAATCTGAGTACTTCAAGCGTAAGATCCCCGCAAGGAAGTTATGTATTCAGTAGCTTCAACACCGGTAAATGTTTGCCATCAGATTTGCAGTGGCGATAGTATCAAGCCAGCGAAGAGGTCCCAAAAAAAACATTCCCCGTCAAGGCTTTCAAAGCATGAATTGTTTCTCGTGTTCCAAGAAAGGCTTCCGCCTATAGGAGAATCGAAATACAGTTCGCTTCTTTTGCTACATGTAAGGGAATTACGGGCAGTAAGCTAAGATGTACAATTTGATCAGAGATAATACATTTGTATATATTATCTCTGATTTGATAATGTATGTTTAATATCCTTTCTATATACGTAGGATCTACACGTATCTTCTTCAAGGTCCACCTCTCTACCATCCGGCTTAAGTGATCGGCCTGTGCAACAGTATAGCAAAAAGCGTTACTTCACTCACAGAAGCCTGACCCCCACCACTATTGCAAGTCTTGATGCACCACATGTGTCTTCAGTGATGTCTGATGTCCAGACCAGCAGCTCTAGGTACGGCCAAGAAGATATGGGGTGCAAGGGATGTGATAATAGTGTTACCTCCATCTCCAGTAGTGATGCCTTTTCGTACCAAAAGACATCAGAGCTAAAGAAGAGCCTATGTGGATTGTACTTGGTGATGGCAGACTTTGCTGCCACTAACGAGTGCAACATCTCAGTGCATGTGGGTGAGCAAGTGACGGTATGGAATCAAGACAATCGGCACTGGTTTTGGATCATGAGGCAAACAGCAGAGAATGAGGAAGGATTTGTTCCAAGCTGCTGTCTACATGAGATAGCCAAGATAGGCACCAGTAAGTGGCACAGATACACACATGTACATGTAAGCTTGTGTGGAACTGACCTTGGATGAAATATGTAGTAATGATGTAAGGTTGTACTTATGTGAGGAGGTGGGGTGAGGTGATCTTTAGACTTAAGGAAGTGGATTGAGGTACAATATAATTCTTAAGTTGAAAGGTGAGATGAGATTATCCTTACATCTATACATTCCATGCTTAATATACTCATTTCCTCTCATCTTATTCAGAAACTGCTCTCTAGTTCCCACCTCCTGCTCAAAGAGTTTGACGGCTCAAGTACTCATAAATCCAGCCCACTTTCCAGTCCAACTACCATTTCAGCAAACCACTGACTGGGATAGGCATGCCAGTGTGAATTGATCACCTGCTCCATGTCCTTGTCTAGTTATGAGAAGTACCTAAGTATATGTTAGTAGTGTGCCAATATTTGTATGAACTATAATACATAAAGTGAATGCAAAAGTGTATTAAATGTTTAATTAGCTGTACATTTCATTGCAAGTGGTACTGTCCTCTGCTTCTCCTGCAAAGACAATTGCAAACAAATAGGTGCATGATGTTACAAAAACTGCTCCACTGTGATGTATAGCCCTTCAGTACTACATGCAGTGCAGTGCTACACAACCTGAATTCTAGCAAGGTATCATGCGGCATGTGGCTCATACAAAGATTCATGCTGATTGGGAGCAAGATGGATGATGGAAACAGGTGTGAGAAAATACATGCATGAGGTATGGTCTAAGCATCATGCATTGTCCTTGCATGCTGATAAAGTGAAAGCGTAAAAAAATTACACCAACTACTCTCAGTGATGTAAGGATTGCAGAATATCAATAATAGCTATGAGAAGAAAGCATTATAGAATACAATAAAGACACCACACAACATGCACAGCTAACCTGTACCACATGAGACATTAATGAAAATAACACAGTTTCATTCTGCAATATGAACTTGTATTGTGCAATATAAACGTGCATTGACAGACATGCCCAAACGCACAAACAAACCAAACATAAAAGAAACACAAGAAACAAGAAAAATGGTTCATTACTATATGCAGAAGGGACATCATAAACCTTTCATCCTCTGGATATTTTAATGATCACTGCTACAAGTAGAGAGAGAAAAGACTAAGTGATATGTGTGTCCATGCGAGTATGCCCATGTGTGTGTGCCCATGTGAGTGTGCCCATGTGAGTGTGCACATGTGAGTGTGCCCATGTGAGTGTGCCCATGTGAGTGTGCCCATGCGAGTGTGCCCATGTGAGTGTGCCCAGAGTGTGCAATAAATAGAGGTACACTTGTAGCAATGTACAGGAGAAATATTTTGTACATGTATATGTAAACATTATACAGCAATCTATGTATATGTGTACACTGAATATTTACACTACAACATAGTTACTAGAACATACCAATGATGATGATGAGTATGATGATTACAATGACAGCGATAACCAACTTCCACTACAGAGCAATGAGCGTGTGAGGTGAGAAGCAAGTGTGCACATGTTGTATGAAGAAATAAATTTAAAAAACATTGATTCACAAGACACAGGTCGGCCCAATGTGACTTGCCTTGCACTGCTGCCACCACAGCTTGTGCTGAAGTCGTCTTGAACTGTGTCTGAACCTAGTGGCACTGTCAGCCAGCTCCCCTGTATGTAGGAGGTACAGGCATACATAAATGGACAAGTCCCCTGACTAGACCATCCTGCCAATCAGGCCACTGACAGATGAAATGTAGTACATGTCCAGTGTAAAAATTAACATTGATTTGATATAAGCAATCAATAATAATGGCTTAGCTAAAACACCCAGCTCCCCCCCCCTCCCCCCCCCACCCCTCCCTCCTAACACTGAGACCAACTGGTTACCATTGGGTTAGCCAGTTAGCCACATCCAGGTCAAGGTTAGGTGGTTAGGTCAGGAGGGGTAGATGCCCAATGGGTGGCACCTGCCATTGATGTACGCGTATGACCAAGAACACAGCAAATATGTGCACACAATGCAACTGGTCAGGCAATGCATGTAAATTATATGGATTGCAATTGATTGCAGCCCACCTACATGTACATGTATGTGTGGACCGCACCATATCTTTTAGGAGACAGCTGAGTGTGAATGAAGGTGTGGTTTTTCCCAGACCTTAGGCTCAATTATGTGCTCTCATTCACCATACATTAAACCAAATTTAGCACTTACACTGTAAACCACATTGCACCATACCAAATCAAATTCATTGCATGAACAAATGGATTCAATATCAAGCAAAGCAAATATCAAAATTTCTTCCGGCCTGGACTCATATGTATAAGTATTTGAAACCTCTGGTAGCCTATCACCATCTAGGCCACTGACTTAAGCATGCAAGTATCCAGAGATATCAGTTCTATTGCCTCCTTGCTTCAAACGCTCTCTGTCGCTGCACAACAGGGAATTGAAGCACCAACTAAATTTTTCTTTTTCATACCATTGTGTGTGTGTGTGTGTGTGTGTGTGTGTGTGTGTGTGTGTGTGTGTGTGTGTGTGTGTGTGTGTGTGTGTTTGTGTGCACACAAATGGATCCTGTTTTTCTATGCAATTACATGTACATGTAATAAAACCATTATACATGTACATTTTATGGTTGTGGTGTTTGGTTTCTGAAGTTATTGTAAAATGAATCGTAAGATGTTGTCATCACTCATAAGTCTGGGGACCTGATGACCGGCATTCAGTGGTTAGCCTGGCCAAGTATACTTGTACACATGGCCAGTGTATATGCCAAACTTCTGCTGGTTATTGATTTGGATTGTTTATATGAAATTCATCTTGCTATTAAAGTTCAGAGTAGTCTGGGGACCAGATGAATGGCATTGCTAGAGTGCAAAAGTCATACATTGCCCTAACCATGTCATGACGCAATGCAAGTACTGAATGCCCTCATTTATTTGAAGCCTACATGTATTTTACACTACTATGGAGTATACTAGAACATGTAATAATCTAATTTACATCGTGTATGAATGCAATGCATTATTCAAATCCCTGAAAATCAATTGAAAAATTGAACCTAATCAGTACAATTAGCAAAAAAATACCGGTAATTTTATTATATATTTAGAGAATCAGACTAAACAATATTACAGAGGATTTTATTTTCTATACTTTTCACAGATTTTGTAACCACATTTTTTTTTAAAACCATATCATACATAGAAAAATAGTTTTTTAAAGTGGGGAGTTTTGTACTAGGCGATAATAGTTTTGAAGCATTTTAATTCGATATTTACATTTTTGATTTATAATATACCGGTACAGACGTTACATTTATCTATTTACATATTCACAGTAATCTTAGTTCTCTCCAAGTCTGGACCTACTATGTGGCCCTCTATGCACCCAAACATATTCTCCAGCCTTTCTGCATATATTCTAAATTCAAAATTGCTAGTGTTATTGGAGATACTAGAGCTTTATGTCTCATTAATCCACATGAACAACCAAAAAAGATTAAGTATACTGGGTGTCCACAAATGAACGTAATTAACCATTTGAACTTTTTGAACATATGTTACAGTAGTTAGGCAAATACTAACAATTCAATTAAATTTAAATCATTCTAAGAATTATATCAAAACCCTCATAAATCAAACTATTCAAAAACCTTGATTATCAAAATTATTCTAGATTAAGGTTAGAGATAAAATAACCATTAATAAGTAATGCAAGATCTGAATGTGCAGTGGAACAGCATTGATTTCAAGTTACTGAGTTCAATAAATTATCATGTAAGACCATAATTTGCTTATACGTTATTTAGGTTGAAGCTGCTATCACTACCACTAATTAAGAAATTATTTAATGAAATAGGAAACACCATTCTATTTGGTATTGAATTGTGTAGTGGTGAGTTATTAAAACTCAAAGTTCATTAAAATTGTAGTGTCACATTAAGTAATTGCAACTTATTTGCTTTTATCTTTTGACCAATTCAAGATAATTGAATTTTAATAATGTGGTTCGTATTTGCCTCCCTTAGTCACTGAATATGTATATTCATACATTCATTTAGAGTAATAATTCCATTAAGGAATTATATTCATTTAGAAGCGTTGCGTTCATTTGTGGACACCCGGTATACACTTAGCCAGTATGACTGATTGTGACCCATATTCAAGTGTGCTGCTTGCATAACGTGGACTAAGGAGGTGATCTTCATATTAGAAACTTTCAGTTATTAGATCAAAAAACCCGCACATTGTCACAACTAATAACAAGACTAAATAATTTACAATAACAACTCATACATACATGTATGTACATGTATGTACATGTGTAGCTGGATTGTATGACTATGAACAGTGTAGCTTGGAACGGAACTAAATGCAAAAGTACATGTACAAAAGAATCAGCATCTAAAGCTGTAAACATACAGGCATACTAAGAACTACATGCAGTATAGTTGTCATCTAAATTTGCCTATACACCACTCTACTTATGCCTGCAGTTTCTAATAAGGCAGGACTGTGGAAAAATAGTGTGTTGATATGTACAAGTACATGTACATGTGGCTCACGCCAAATGATAGCACATGTTCCAAGAAACATTCTGTGCTATTATGGTACATGTAAAAAAAATCTCTACATGTATATGTACATATTAAAGTTATTAGCCTTTAATAAAACTATTTGTATTTATACATATACATTGTACATGTACATGTACACATGTAGGTGTGTAACCACACACACACACTAGGAAATTTCAGTATCATGTGATAGCTACATGTACATGTAGCTGTGTGTGCAAGTTTAATATTAAAAACTTTCCATACCCAAGGCTCCATATGACTCAACAACTGATGGAACACATACCAATCCTACCTCTGAACACTTCTCATCAACACTCTCAGGGTTAAAAAGGAAATTTCAATGACTAGTTTCTCATCATTGCCCACATGTCTTTTGGAAGCCTGCACTAAACCTTCAATTATTCATGTGATGATGCTTTATTACATAACGGGCCTACATGTACTACCACATTGTGTTTGACTGGAGGACTTCCTACATGCAGGTGGCTCCAGCTCTGAGGGGACGTATATAGCTACATGTACTTATTAAATACATGTATGTCAACATTATTAATAATTAATAGTGAATAGTTACTGCTTGCCTACATCCTTTTTGAATAACAAGGCAAATGAGTAACTAATAATCCATTTTGCATGGCCTTGAATATATTGTAGGCCACATGTGTTAAGGGTCAATCATTCAATGTAAATTTAAAACAACGTCTCAGCATGGTATCTAATTTTACCACAGGTGTGCATGATCCATGCATGCCACACCATCATATGACAGTGCAAGATACACATGACTTACATTTATATATACATTACCATTGTTTATTGCTATCGCGCATACATGTACACATGTGCATGTACATGCAAAATATAAAATTCTAAATACATGTATAGTACTTTACCACCAGACAGTTAGCTTGATTACAAAGGTCCCACAGTTAAAAAAATTAACTGAATCAACTGTTTATAGAAAATTACAGGCATGATGTAAAAAATAAAATAAAAAGCAAAAACCAATAACACATTACAACCTGTACCTCAGTTGAAGATATTTTTTTATTATAGCTTGCCTTAGGTAAACATGTAACATCCTAATCAAGATTAAATGACCACTCATTTCAAGGTAACATGCTGGGGGGGGGGGGGGGAGTTTGTCAAGTACAAGTACAAGCTGCCTTGAATGTACCTGAACTTCACCTAACTGCTTTCTATGCCAGTAGGATTTAATGACTAAACACTTACATTGTGTACCTACATGTAGTTGTGGTACATTTTTAAGCAGCTTTCCCTTGATTGTGGGACACCTAACCAGTCAATGTATTGGCTACAGTATATCAATTAAACGGTACATATAATTTGCATAGACTGACATTTACATTTAGTACACATGTACAACTGTTAGCAATGTCACATTACGCTAATCTTAACACACAACTGTAGGATTTATTTTACATCAATAATCAATTAAGTGAACATATTGGTTGCTATGCCAACTAATGTAACAAAAATCACAGTACAAAGCCCACCAATCTAGGCCAGCACCAAGCTGACACTGCAATGCCCCCTAATGATGAGTACTGATAATGAGTACTCCAGGCCAAGTTTCAGCAGCTGCAGTCTCCACAATAAAATAATTCAACTCATCATGGTACAATGTACATGTACCTAAATTTAGCTGGGAAGGAACAGAACTTATTTTTCAGGACACTAGCTTAAGGCAGCAGCCTACATGTAGTTCTGTTAGGCTACCAGAGATCTTGATTACAGAAGCAAACATGTGACTAGAGTCCAGCAACTTTGGCTTTTTCACCTAACCTCTACCCTTCCTCCTTAGCTAGTGGACCAGTGGCATCCCATATAACAAGTTAACCACATTTCCAAGGAAGTAGCAGTGTGACCTTACCTCCTATGGAGACCAAACGTTCTAACACACACAATGACTCTTACATTGTGGGGTTTCAATAGCCTGCTTGTGCATACACAAGTACATGTACATGTACATACACACTTTAACCTCCAAATTGTGCACAAAGGAATGCTGCGTAAGATGGGGAATTTAAGCAGTTGCAATTTCATGCTTGCATTGTTGGACTACAAAAAACTTCTTGATTCAGGTTATTGTGCATCAAAGGTTTTCATTTCACTATTTCATTCCTTGTAAAATAGCATTCCACTGACTTTATAGTTTCTGAGGTAGCAGGAACCAAGATAAGACAAAGGTCGCAGTTGAGATGACAAACTTTTCCTTTTTGTTTTCAAAGCAATCGCAAATCAACAACAACAATGTCATATCTTTTTCAGGATCACTGACATTACTCTAGAACAGTAAACATGTTTCCAAGGCAAACACATGCAAGATACTCAAAAGCGTGTACAGACTTTACTGTGCCGCAAACAATCATAGTGCACATCAAAACTGCAGGTACAATTTGCATCCAGATATCACCAGGTGCCAGTACAGTGTACATATAAATGTACAGTGCATTCAATCTACACACACACACACACATGTTCATACACAGGTAGAATACTTAAAAGGTGTGACAGTTTCCTATCATTTGGAAAATGCATTCAATCTAAACACAAACATGTACATGTACATGTTCATACAGTACACAGGTAGAATACTTAAAAGGTGTTACAGTTTCCTATAATTTGGAATTGCTTGTGTCTGTCTCACCTAATTTTATCACATCAGTAACCTTGGTACGAGATCACCTTTGACCCTAATCAACATTGGTAACCTTGGAACAAGATCACCTTTGACCCTAATCAACATGCACATGTACATGTACATACATTTGTACATGTATGTCTATGTACATGTAGACATCATACGTTCAATCCCACATCGACCACACACTTCTTGTCATCACACCATGATAGCTGCCATCACACCATGATAGCTGACATCACACCATGATAGCTGCCATCACACCATGATAGCTGACATCACACCATGATAGCTGCCATCACACCATGATAGCTGAATCACACCATGATAGCTGCCATTACACCATGATAGCTGCCATCACACCATGATAGCTGCCATCACACCACCATGACAGCTTACATGTACAGCTACATGTACAAGCTTATAACCCACACCCTCCTCCCCCAAGTGGTGCCATCACTGACCAGACTTCTCCTCGAGGTCATCCAGCTTCTCTCCTCGCTCCATCACTTTGCTTATGTTGTCCTTCATCACACCTATCACCTTGGACACCTGGCTCTGCACCCTGACAAAGGACAAGGACAGAGACGATCAGCTGGTAATGATGGCATCAGGTGACCCCACCCATGCACATACATGAAAGTATGCAATGCACATGTGCACATGCACATGATTCATGTGTACATGCACATACATAATGTATGCATTGTATATATACATGTACATGTGGGACAGTGTCCAGCAAAATCGGGCTTGTGGGATTATAATTATATCTGCACATTACACAAAAAAACACATCTTCGCAACAGTACAATCTTTTCCTTTCACATTTCGTACACATGTTCCCACATCATTTCTCTATGTTCGTTTCCATTTTAGAGCTCTAATTATTTTCTATGCTGTCAGTGCAAAGATCGCTAATCCAACAGGTTAGAATTTCACATCTCACCATGTACTAATGTTAAAAACGCGTCAAATTCGGAGTGTACATACAATGTAGAGGAGTCCTGTAGCTATGGATTTGTCATGTTCATTCTTGTATCATCTGTTACAGAGATACAGTTGAGCAAACTACATGCATGTTTTCCCGCTTAAAGATATAATCACCGTCTCCCCATACATTGAGCGGGACGCGATTTGCCAAAATCATTGGAGTGAATCAAGCGGGAAAACATGCATGTAGTTTGTTCAACTGTATCTCCATAACGGATGATACAGAAATTAGCAAACAGAACAAATCAATAGCTACAGGACTCCTCTACGTACAACCCAAATTTGATGCGTTTTCCACACTCTTACATGGAGAAATGTTGAATTCTAACAGTTGGGTTAGCGATCTTTCTACTCGCGGCATGGAAAATAACTAGAGCACCAAAATCGATAACACATAGAGAGATGATGTGAGAACAAGTGTACGAACTTTTAAAGGAAAAGGTTGTACCTTTGCAAAGATGTGTTGTTTAGTGTAACATGCAATTTTTATAGTGATAAAATTATAACCTCACAAGCCCGATTTTGCTGGACACTGTCCCATGTACATGTACATGACACACACATCCACACATGTATGCATACATGTACATGTGTATACCCATGGTGGCAAGCACACCCTTATGAGTGATGAGTACATGAGTCAACCATCCTACATGTACATGTACATGTAGGTTATGAGAACACTTTTAGGTGGGTGAAAACTACACCTTCCCAGGTACATGTATGATTTCCTTTCCGTCAAATTTATCTGACACTGTTTTCCTAGAGCATGCTTCAGTTCTACATGTATGTACACATGTGTACACATGTACATATAAGTACACATGTACAAGATACTGAACAAACCGTTACATGTATGTACATGTAACTATATATGTACATGTAACAATACATTTATATGTACATACATGTATACATGTACATGTACAATGTAAATGTACACAAGGCAGTTCACATGTTTGAGTCCCTACACTTTAAAATGATCACTTTCTGAATTCATAGATTTTGTCTGTGCCACTTCCTTTTCACAAGAACCCACAAAATGCAGAAAGTTAGGGTGAGATTGAGCTTGAATTTTGGTGCCAAATTAGATTTACAGAAAGTGTTGCTGCCCTAAAGCACTTTTTTTCTATAGCACTTCCTCTTCTTCAGGAACCCAACTGGGGGGAAACTGAGACATTTGCAGACAGCCACACACCTGCCTGTATTCATCACCCCATGATAGCTGCCATCACACCATGATAGCTGCCATCACACCATGATAGCTGCCATCACACCATGATAGCTGCCATCACACCATGATAGCTGACATCACACCATGATAGCTGACATCACACCATGATAGCTGCCATCACACCAAGATAGCTGCCATCACACCATGATAGCTGCCATCACACCATGATAGCTGACATCACACCATGATAGCTGCCATCACATCATGATAGCTGACATCACACTAGGACAGGTGTATTCCATAGACACACATATCACACCATAACAGCATAGGCACCGGAACCAAGGGAGCAGGGGGAGGGGGGTGATCGCTCCCCCAGTTTTTAAACTTAAAGTTATTAATAAAGCAACGCAGAGTGTTTGCATTGATAACAGTAAAGCAGTGTGCTCGTGTGCATGCATCAGCCCATCACAAGGGGGACCACTCCCCCCCTCCCCCCCCCCACCCAACTCGTATCTGGCTCAACGTGAGGGGGACCCCCCTGCTCATATTTGTATGAGCCCACAATAATGATTCTGGCCCATTAAACAGTTATTCCGGTACTGTTCAGCTCCCCCTGTTTAAAACCTGTTCCGGCGCCTATGAACAGTTGTCATCACACTAGGATAGCCACTTGCCTCATCAGTAGAGTGTCATCAACACTAGTTGTATACCTACAGTTGTGTACTAATCACACCAGGATAGCTGTGTATCCCCAGGATACCCCTGGTCACACCAGGATATCCCTATCAGACTCCACATAACACTAACAATAAAACTTAAACTATACATATGATGCTGCATTTTAATAAATGTACATGTACATGTACATGTACATAGTAATGTACATTTACATATAGCCCCACACCTCTACATAACACACCACACCCTGCACATAACACACCACACCCTCCACATAGCACACCACACCCTCCACATAGCACATCACACCCTCCACATAGCACACCGCACCCTCCACATAGCATACCACCCTCCACATAGCACTCCACACCCTCCACATAGCCCACCACACACTCCACCCTCCACATAGCACACCACACCCTCCACATAGCACACCACACCCTGCACATAACACACCACACCTTCCACATAGCACACCACACCCTCTGTGATGTCAGCTATCATGGTGTGATGGCAGCTATCATGGTGTGATGGCAGCTATCATGGTGTGATGGCAGCTATCATGGTGTGATGGCAGCTATCATGGTGTGATGGCAGCTATCATGGTGTGATGGCAGCTATCATGGTGTGATGGCAGCTATCATGGTGTGATGGCAGCTATCATGGTGTGATGGCAGCTATCATGGTGTGATGGCAGCTATCATGGTGTGATGGCAGCTATCATGGTGTGATGGCAGCTATCATGGTGTGATGGCAGCTATCATGGTGTGATGGCAGCTATCATGGTGTGATGGCAGCTATCATGGTGTGATGGCAGCTATCATGGTGTGATGGCAGCTATCATGGTGTGATGGCAGCTATCATGGTGTGATGGCAGCTATCATGGTGTGATGGCAGCTATCATGGTGTGATGGCAGCTATCATGGTGTGATGGCAGCTATCATGGTGTGATGGCAGCTATCATGGTGTGATGGCAGCTATCATGGTGTGATGGCAGCTATCATGGTGTGATGGCAGCTATCATGGTGTGATGGCAGCTATCATGGTGTGATGGCAGCTATCATGGTGTGGTGGCAGCTATCATGGTGTGATGGCAGCTATCATGGGGTGATGGCAGCTATCATGGGGTGATGAATACAGGCAGGTGTGTGGCTGTCTGCAAATGTCTCAGTTTCCCCCAGTTGGGTTCCTGAAGAAAAGGAAGTGGTATAGGAAAAAAAGTGCTTTAGGCAGCAACACTTTGGCACCAAAATTCAAGCTCAATCTCACCCTAACTTTCTGCATTTTGTGGGTTCTTGTGTAAAGGAAGTGGCAACGACAAAAGCTATGAATTCTTAATGTATAATAATTACATTTCAAAGTGTAGCATTTGTGTGATAACCAGGAGAACTTTACATAGTAGTGTTATACATAACATACATGTACTTGCATACATGCTTATGCTAGTACATGTACTTGAGATCGTCGAGATACTCCAATCCAAAACAATTTTACGAGTACATGTAAGTTGCTATCCAATTCATATTTGCTACACCTACATTGTACATGTCCAATGTACATGTACATGTACATGTACATGTACATATACGTGTGTACACTTTATTTGCTCAAAAATTATGCAAATGAAGACAGTGGCATTTTAATCCTATTTTCTTGTCCGATATGAGTATGATGCACATGCAAACACATACACATCTTCGTACATGAGCACACCACACCCTTTACATAGCACACCACACCCTCCACATAGCAAAACCACACCCTCCACATAGCAAAACCACACCCTCCACATAGCAAAACCATACCCTCCACATAGCACACCACACCCTCCACATAGCACACCACACCCTCCACATAGCACACCACACCCTCCACATAGCACACCACACCCTCCACATTGCACACGACACCCTCCACATTGCACACCACACCCTCCACATAGCACACCACACCCTCCACATAGCACACCACACCCTCCACATTGCACACGACACCCTCCACATTGCACACCACACCCTCCACATAGCACACCACACCCTCCACATAGCACACCACACCCTCCACATTGCACACGACACCCTCCACATTGCACACGACACTCCACCCCTTCAGTACATGTAAATTATAGGCAGTATAAGGTCTTGCTATGATCTTTTTTGTCCACTTCACAAATATGTGTATGGTTAAACAATGATTGTACAGTGTACATGATCAATGTTCAAGCAGGTTTGAAATCATTCCATGAAATACCCAATACCAAGATGTTCAATAAAGATGGCAGTGATAAAAAATCCTTATCTTCACAAATGCACCACTTCTGGTGCACTTCCCATATACATGTACATCCACCCTCCAATGATGCCCCTCCACACATCCACCATCCAATGATGCCCCTCCATACATCCACCATCCAATGATGCCCCTCCACACATCCACCATCCAATGATGCCCCTCCATACATCCACCCTCCAATGATGCCCCTCCACACATCCACCCTCCACACATCCACCCTCCAATGATGCCCCTCCACACATCCACCCTCCACACATCCACCCTTAAATGATGCCCCTCCACACATCCACCCTCCAATGATGCCCTCCACACATCTTAACACTGCACCAGTGACACCTTCAATAGCACCACACACCTTCACAAAGCACTAGTGACACCTAGCATAGCACCACAAACCTGCACACAGCACCAGTGACACCTTTCATAGCACCACATCACATGTGCACATGTTACTACAGTAACAATGGAATATGATGGTGACGATGAATCTTGAAGAATGTTATTCATTGGATTCGTTAGCAAGATCACAAATATGAAAACATCTATACAGGGTGTACAGGGCACACTGTACATGTACACCCAGCTACATTTGTACATGTACAAGTATGCAGTACGTGTACATTGTACATTGTACATGTACATGTACATGTACATACGTACAGACACTACCTTTGCATAACAGTAAATACAACAACATGTGTAGATGTTTTGGACAATCATGCTGGAGACAGCTTTTGACCAAGGTGATAGTTGTACAGGTGAACTACCTGCCAACACACATTTTGCAGAAACACACCTACAGTGTACGATGCACACGTGGAGGTGTGATCTACACGTATCCCTTCCTCACACAATACACACGTAGACATCAAACTTGCACATTCAATACACCAGTTTCCCTCAAACTCCCATGCAGAACACTCCAACTTCCTCCCCTCCTTTCCAACCTTCTCCACACACACCACACCATACACTCCACATCACACATGCACGTACACATGTACGCAGCACACACCACTTACTGCTTTATCTTTGGGTCCTTGACAGCCCGCCCTGAGGTATGGGGGGCACCTGGTACTCCATTCACAAATCTGTTGAAAGTGATGATGATGAATACACTTACACTTACCTGTAGTACATGTACACACACTAGCTCTGATCTGCTCTTTCCAATAGTATTAAAGCAAATACATGTACATGTATATCAATGCCCCAATAATAAGGGGAGGAGGTCTGAAAAATTGTGACAGCATAAGCATCTGCTTGATGGGGCAAAGGGGGGGGGGGGGGGGGGGGGGGGGGGGTCATCCCCCTAAAAGTTAATATTCATAGAACTAATTAATACCCATAACAATCCACATTGGGACCATTTGTGGTCCCAGGTCCATTGCATGAGTGGATATGGCTTGCAAGACCCCAAGAAAGTCTGGAAGAAAGTAATTCTATTCGTATTTGCAATTTTGCAATTCTCACTGTTTTTAGCATGTTTACGCAATTATGCTGTTGTGTGCGGAAATTGTGAAGTCCCTTCAGCTCTCCCCCATACTCCCTCACTAGGGGGGGGGGGGGGATATAGCTCCCCATCCTTGCCAATCACTTCATCCTCCCTCGCCTCGAAATCCTAGACCTGTATATTGCTAGCATAGTGCTCTGAAAGTGTATGAAAACATGAGTATTTCATGCATAAACATTACAGTGAGACCTTCCGTGCCTTGGGTGGGAGGGGCACATCCCCCTCCCCCCCTCCCCGCTGGAAATAAATGAGTGGACACCTACACTGTATGGTGACAGTTTGTGATGGGGAGGGGGGGGGGGGGTTAGGATGGCATAATGTCACATTTCAAATTAAAATTAATTGTCATAGGTAATATTTGTGCCCCCTGAAATAAGGGGTTAAGTTCATGTATTGGAGAAGAAGCATGATCTGTACTACATGATCTGCTGTACATGATCTGCTGTACATGATCTGTTGTACATGATCTGCTGTACATGATCTGCTGTACATGATCTGCTGTACATGATCTGTTGTACATGATCTGTTGTACATGATCTGCTGTACATGATCTGCTGTACATGATCTGCTGTACATGATCTGTTGTACATGATCTGCTGTACATGATCTGCTGTACATGATCTGCTGTACATGATCTGATCTGTTGTAGTTCAATGGAC
Source organism: Spongilla lacustris (assembly GCA_949361645.1). Taxonomy (NCBI): domain Eukaryota; kingdom Metazoa; phylum Porifera; class Demospongiae; order Spongillida; family Spongillidae; genus Spongilla; species Spongilla lacustris. The sequence goes on from OX442424.1 coordinate 5,555,890, forward strand.
TTGCCCATCCTGCATGCAAATACATGTACATGTGTGTAGCCACACCTTCATGTATTTACAGGGGGTCTGGAGACATTCACATACATGTACATATCCCATCGGTTCTCAAAAAAATTATTTACACCTGTACATGTAAATATTACTGTATTCCTCCTGTGAACTTTAAAACTGACCAAATACGCACACTTAAAGCAGTTCGTGGGTGTGAGGGGTGGAGCCCAATGTGATGTAATTGGGATGGGGGGGGGGGGGGGGGGGGGAAGGATTATTGTCTGATGGTTTGTGAGTCCAAAACAACCTTGATGTAATTTATGAACGGCCCATTAGCAAGATGAGTATATTCTGGAATGATGGGGATGGGACCATCATCAATGGATGGGGATGGGACCATCATCAATGGATGGGGATGGGACCATCATCAATGTAAGGGATATAGGGTGTACAGTGCTTATATGTTTTTCTGCATTTAAATGTTCTTGAATACTACATGCATAACGCGCATGTACACATACACATGCACACGTGTACTGTGTTGCTGAAGTTTTAATGTACATTGTAGATTGTAATGCTTGTTCACTGCTCTCCTTAACTTAGTTACAAGTTGTGTAACTTAGCAGATGTGAACGTTAGTTTATTAGTAATGAATCCATGATACTATTCAATACACGGTACATACATGTACAGCTGCTATGAGATCCATTCAAATTGGGAAACAAAAGCTGTCGCCATAATGATCGGTCGCCCCTGGACCATCCATGGTACTGCAATTGGTCCCCAGGTATTTGTTTTTAATTCTCAATTTTGACTCACAACCTACATGTATCAGTTAATAAGGACGTCTGCAGTTATATGTACACATAAAGCTATACAGCTTGCAGTTTGTATGTTTCTAGTTTAAAATAGGGGGCGTGGCAGAGGGAGATCATCTGAGATGACCATGGACCTAATGGACATCTGGGAGTACTGTCTGTATGACCCGTGGATACCAGTTATGGCCCGGACCAGTTATGGCATGACCTGGTTCACTACCCTAGTATAGCATGCCCATGATGGAATATATTCCTTACAATAATGATGTCATGGCCCACAAGACTGCTGCTGCCCTAGCAAGCTTCTATCATTGTGTGCAGTATTTTGGAAGCTTATTGATATGCCGGGGACTCTGCCCCAGACCTAATGGTGAACTCACAGCACTCCCCCACACCCTCTACAATGTAGCTGTGCAGGGAGGGGGGAGGGGAGGGGAGGGCTATAGCCTCTTCCCCCCCCCCCCCCCCCCACCACCCCATTGTTGCTCCCTCCACCAATGTCCTCCCAAAGTCTCCAGACTAGCCTACAGGTCTGCCCCATTTAAAGTGCCCAACCCAATATGCTTTGAGGGAGATGATGGGATGGGCCAAAGCAAGATGATAGGAGCCTTGGAAGGCTGTTCACATACAGGGTGGGGGGGCGAGGAGGAGGGGAGGTACTGTGTCTTGAGGTAGAAGGGAAGGGTGGGGTCTCATAGCCTACATGTAGATTTGTTTACTGTTGTTTTAGAAAACAACAATGCACATACACACCCTTACCCAAGACACAGTACCATCATCCAGGTACCCCACCCATCCCAGTGTGTGTGTGTGTATGTGTGTGTGTGTGCAAAGAACATTGTACGGCCAAGCAGTCTGGCACACCACACATACATATGTACATGCACATACATACAACCCCATATACATGTACACATGTACATGTATATGTACATATGACACACTTGTGGTGCCTAAGCTTTCACCTGTATGTACACTGTAGGTACACTGTACACTATAGGTACACTGTACACTGTAGGTACATGTACATGTACACATTAGGTACACTGTAGGTTGTATATGATTCAATACCAAGGGGTACTTCCTTGTACACACACACAGCTAGCTAGGCTCACATGTTTTCTTCTTCTTCTTCTGACGACTCCAGTCCCAACAAACGAACCTGCACACCAAGGCACACACATACATGTAAAGCATGTGCTACAACAACACCACATGGACATATAGGTGGGTACACTACATGTGCATATAGGTGGGTACACTACATGTGCATATAGGTGGGTACACTACATGTGCATATAGGTGGGTACACTACATGTGCATATATAGGTGGGTACACTACATGTGCATATAGGTGGGTACACTACATGTGCATATAGGTGGGTACACTACATGTGCATATAGGTGGGTACACTACATGTACATACATGTATAGGTGGGTACACTACATGTGCATATAGGTGGGTACACTACATGTACATGTACATATAGGTGGGTACACTACATGTACATGTGCACATATACATGTAGGTGGGTACACTACATGTACATGTGTACATATAGGTGGGTACACTACATGTACATACATGTATAGGTGGGTACACTACATGTACACATATAGGTGGGTACAACCCTCCCTCCCCTCCCCTCCTTCCATTGCTAGCCTCTCAACTCCCTCCTCCCCTCCCTACCTTACCCTCCTCCCCTCCCTTCCCTTACCTCCTCCCCTCCCTTCCCTTACCTCCTCCCCTCCCTACCTTACCCTCCTCCCCTCCCTTACCTTACCCTCCTCCATTCCCCTCCCTTACTTTACCCTCCTCCCTCCTTCCCTCCCTTACCTTACCCTACTCTTCCAACTCCCTCAAGTGCCCTACTTTACAAACTCCCCCCCCCCCCCCCACCTCCCCCCATGCCAGCTCCCTCAGGATCATTCCAACCCCCTCGGGGAAATCACTACTGGCTGGCCCATAAATCAGGAGGGGAGAAGGCTTCTGGACACACACACATAATAAGGTGACCTACGTACGACTAGGCCTATTCCTAATACAAAGCCATGATACTTACACAAATATACATGTACATTACGCATATATACATGTGTACCACACACACCCACACACATACACACACAAACACACACACGTACGCAAACACCTACTGAAACAACTTACTTTATCCTTGTCAGCAGCAGTTCCACGTTTGAACTTCGGAGGCATGGTTGACTTATGGTGCGTTCTATATAGAATGTATTTACGATTACGTATGCTCTCTCTCTCTCGCTCAGCCACGCCCACCGTAATGCCATGTTAGCGAGAGTGATCCACAGAACATTGTCGAGTGCGGCTTCTAAGCTTCCAGTACTGACTTTCTTTACAAAGAAAAATGTAAGGTTTTTCGGCCGCTTTGTAATTGGAACTCAGGTTTTTCTACTTAGGAGCCATGCTCGCTCTGTGACGACGCAAAAGAAATTTTGAAGAAATATCATTCCTTGGTACTGGTAAAGGATTTATTATTTTTGAGGGGTCAAATCTACTTATTTCTAGGCTGACGTCCCGTTGGAAAGTCCATGGTTCTGGTTAATGTGCATGCACCTGTTCAGTTGCAATTGTAGACGCTCTGATCAGATGTATGCTGCATCACTATGTTGCCAACATATAATGTAGGCCCAGGCCTGTATGGAGGCCCCACAAAGTGAGCCTTACAGTCCCAGTACAAACTGGGTTCCATCACATATGGATTCTAGATCTGCATGCTTACTGTAGCCGCCCCCCTGTCATTGAAGAGAGCGAGCAATTATACCGGTAATAAAAGAATCCTAAATATAAGGACAGAGGGCACACTGTTTGATCATGAAATGCTAACATTTGGTTAGGTGGTAGGCTTTGTACTGGCACTCAAGATCTTCATGTTAGCTAGGGACCCTTTTATAGATATACCCTCATAGCAACATTAGATATTTGATTGTATGTTTATATGGGACTATTGCTAGCCACCTACCATTTTGATATTAGTGTCATGTAGCAACTGAAAAAACTCATCTATAAACCGTTTTTTTTTTTTAAATCAGGCTAGCAATTTTTAATAGGATAGCTATATAGACTTGTGCAGTTGGCCCCACACTAATGCGTATACAAGACTCTTAATCTGCACCTAGGAGGGGCAACAGACCTGACAGGGTTTATTGTGACAGGACCACACACACTCACTTCTTCTGAATATGCACTTAATTTTCACCTGCCGCATGTGGTAGATGTGTGTGCACCCCTCCCCTCCATAGGTAAGGCTTAGCAGGATGGCTCCACAGGATGGTCTGTCCCTACAAAGATTAACACCCATCATTGTATCGCTACAATGAACCTACACAACACAGCAGTTGTAACATTCAAATGGGCAATTGGCCAAAAGCAATGGTTCTTTTGCTTTAGAACACCTCTTTGTGCGGGGTGTGTATGACTTGTGTTTGTTTGTGCATATCACAGTAGCCTTACAGGCTCCTCTCACTCCCACTGGGAATATGACCACATGTGACCGCATGCAGTACTCTGTTGAATAAGTTAAGCAAAGTGATAATTGTGGTTCAGAGAGTTTGCTACATGCCTCTGCGGTATTATCTGTTGCAGCTGTGCCTTGACCTTGTGAAGGGAAGTGTGACGTCAGTGGAAGGGTGACATGATTAGAGAGTTGAGGCAAGGGGAGGGGAGTGGAGAATGAGTGGAGAGGTGAGGTATGAGTGGAGAGGTGAGGGTATCAGAGGTATGAGTAGAGAGGGTATCAGATGTATAAGTGGAGAGGTGATGTGTGAGTGGAGAGGTAAGGGTATCAGAAGTATGAGTGGAGAGGGGAGGGTATCAGGCATTGGGGAGAGGTGAGGGTATCAGAGGTATGAGTGGAGAGGTGAGAGTATCAGAAGCATTGGGGGAGAGGGGAGGGTATCAGAGGTATAAGTGGAGAGGTAAGGGTATCAGAAGTATGAGTGGAGAGGTAAGGGTATCAGAGGTATAAGTGGAGAGGTAAGGGTATCAGAAGTATGAGTGGAGAGGTAAGGGTATCAGAGGTATAAGTGGAGAGGTGATGTGTGAGTGGAGAGGTAAGGGTATCAGAAGTATGAGTGGAGAGGGGAGGGTATCAGAAGTATGAGTGGAGAGGGGAGGGTATCAGGCATTGGGGAGAGGTGAGGGTATCAGAGGTATGAGTGGAGAGGTGAGAGTATCAGAAGCATTGGGGGAGAGGGGAGGGTATCAGAGGTATGAGTGGAGAGGTGAGGGTATCAGAGGCATTGGGGGAGAGGGGAGGGTATCAGAGGTATGAATGGAGAGGTGAGGGTATCAGAGGCATTGGGGGAGAGGGGAGGGTATCAGAGGTATGAGTGGAGAGGTGAGGGTATCAGAGGCATTGGGGGAGAGGGGAGGGTATCAGAGGTATAAGTGGAGAGGTGAGGGTATCAGAGGTATAAGTGGAGAGGTGAGGGTATCAGAGGTATGAGTGGAGAGGTAAGGGTATCAGAGGTATAAGTGGAGAGGTGATGTGTGAGTGGAGAGGTAAAGGTATCAGAAGTATGAGTGGAGAGGGGAGGGTATCAGGCATTGGGGAGAGGTGAGGGTATCAGAGGTATGAGTGGAGAGGTAAGGGTATCAGAGGTATAAGTGGAGAGGTAAGGGTATCAGAGGTATAAGTGGAGAGGTGATGTGTGAGTGGAGAGGTAAAGGTATCAGAAGTATGAGTGGAGAGGGGAGGGTATCAGGCATTGGGGAGAGGTGAGGGTATCAGAGGTATGAGTGGAGAGGTAAGGGTATCAGAGGTATGAGTGGAGAGGGGAGGGTATCAGGCATTGGGGAGAGGTGAGGGTATCAGAGGTATAAGTGGAGAGGTGAGGGTATCAGAGGTATGAGTGGAGAGGTAAGGGTATCAGAGGTATAAGTGGAGAGGTGATGTGTGAGTGGAGAGGTAAAGGTATCAGAAGTATGAGTGGAGAGGGGAGGGTATCAGGCATTGGGGAGAGGTGAGGGTATCAGAGGTATGAGTGGAGAGGTGAGAGTATCAGAAGCATTGGGGGAGAGGGGAGGGTATCAGAGGTATGAGTGGAGAGGTGAGGGTATCAGAGGCATTGGGGGAGAGGGGAGGGTATCAGAGGTATGAATGGAGAGGTGAGGGTATCAGAAGCATTGGGGGAGAGGGAAGGGTATGAGTGGTGAGGAGAGGTGAGGGTAAAAGTATCTGTGAAGTAGAGGGTAAAATGGAGGAGTTTAGGTTGAAGCATTTGTATTTTATACTAGGCTGCTCTCCCCCCCCCCCCCCCCCCCCAGTTTGTCTTTGAAGAGAAGTACATCGATCTCCCTGAGAACAGGGAGTGGTTTGATAAGTACAGGTATCATATTCCTGTCATACATCTTGATGGACAATTTTTGATGAGGCATCGTGTGAACGAGAGCCTCCTAAAAGAAGCGCTTCAACCCAAAGTGCCACCATAAAGAGATCACAACTCACATCATTTCAAAAAGAACAGGAGATACAGTAATCATTCTAATAATTAAAAAAAAAAAAACAAAGAACATCATCCCAAGATGCATGCTGCAGTGATATTAGATGTGCAGTGAGATTGTACATATAAACAAGTGAGTCAAAGCTTCTAATGTTGAGGGGTCGATGTAGTAGTTGGAGATGTCCTAAGGCAGCAGTGGTAGTAGTCTTCTTAAGAATCGTGGTGGATCTCTGTCTTTGGTACCAGCTGTTGGAAAGATGGCAGCATCTTGATGCTCATGCCCGTGCTGTAGGGTGTATAGCCGACGCTCGGGGACTGCAGCTGGAGGGGCTGGTGCAGCCTGCTGCCCAAGATGGCGGCCGTGTAGGGACCCTTGGAGGTGGAGGGGGAAATGGAGGAACTGGCGCACATGCCCCCAAGCTGCCGAAACTGCGAGGGGGAGGAGTCTCCGTGACTGTAGGGGTACATGGGGCTGATGTTGGGGGAGTACATCATCCGAGGGGAGATGGGTGGAGAGTCTGTTGCCAAACGAGACATGTTCCAGTGTCCAGCAATGGAGGGAGATGTGTGGCAACCTTTAATGGTGTGGTTGTGTGTCATTGGAAAAGGTTGGAAAAGCAGATAGTGTGGCTGTAAATTACAGACTGCACAAAGTTTTTTAAATCTTATACAACATTTTGCTGCAGGATGCAATTTAAACAGTTAAGGATGAAGCAGTAAAGTTTGGTAGTACTATGTGGCAACCCCCTCCCTCCCTCCCCCCCCCAACAAAGAAACCCTCTTAGATGTACATGCCCCTCTCTGCTGAATCAACACCTTCCTCAAGGGATGGGTGTGATAAAGACTTTGGAGACACAAGGCTGGCATTTCTGTACTCCCAAATAAGGACATGATTACTTACCACCTGCAGAGGTCGAGAGCTGGTGCCTGTAGCCCTGGGGTGCGGCAGCATAGGAGGTGTTGTCCCAGGACCCAAAGGTTGAGGGGAACTGGGGGATGGGGGTGTGCTGGTAGGTTGGGCCTGCCATCTGACCTGGCCCGATGATCTGGCCAGATGAACCTGATGGAGTAGATTTTGAGGGAAATGGAAAGGAGGAAATAGGAAATTTGAAATAAGATTATAAGTTTGCCCATTGCTGGCTGCCAATTATCCATCAGTTTTAAAGAATATTATAGTTTCACACCAACTGATATAGGAAGCAGAAATTGACTTAGCCAGTATCCTTTTAATGACACCCCAACCCAGGTAATTGCGTCAATCAGTTGTGATGTACCTTGGCCATCAGCAGTGATGTAGAGGTCACGTGGGTAGGAATGGATCAGTGGAGATGAAGGAGGCCATGCATTGACCATCCCTTGGTAACCATAGTTACTGTCAATTGCAAAGGATGGAACGATGGGCATGTATAAAGATCAATAGCTATGTAACTTACGGTTCTTGGTCCGCAGAATTGTCTCTGAATGCTTTGGCAAATGGATTATGGTCGATCTTGAGTTGTGTAACCTTATGGAAAATGAAGAAATGCATCAATTAACCTGGAGAGGTGGTCGTCCGTTCAGCTTCCGCTGTGCCATACCTGGTCATTCTGATACGCTGTTACAGCGATGAAACTGCACTCAGAAAAGTCCTGGGTATGAATCACAGTCGAGTTTTTCTTTCCGCTGAACTTGTGGACGATAATCCTTGGAGTATACTTGTGCATCGAGTTGAGCGCCACCTACGGAATCAAGTATAGAATTTTAAGATGATTAAAAGATGACCGAGCGATTGACCGTGGAGGTTCTAATTAAATTATGCCAATATCGTTGGCTGGATAATACTAGCTACTCACATGTGCCCTCTTGTTTCCTTTGTTGTTGGTCAGCTTGATCTTCTTGAATGTCACCTTGTTGGACATCCAATGCTTCCCGCTTGCGGGTGAGTCCGGATGAGTGAACTTGAGCAGTTCCTCGTTGTGCACGTCTCCTTTGCTCACCACCACCCACTTGGAGTTAAGGTACTTGTACCTGCTGTTGCCCGCCGCAGACATCTCAGCCGTCAGCCCGTACTTGGCGTCAGGCTCAAGGCCACTAACGCTGACCACAAGAGCAGGAAACATCCTCCTGTGTAAATGCAAGGTAAACAAAGATTGCTCGACGGAGCGCTAAGAATATTTTAATGCATGCACAATAGTTATCCCTATACTTAGACATTTTCCCCGCCGTCAAATTACCTTCCTGCCTTGGTTATAATCATCTCTGTCCCCACAGCGTTGAAACGACGCCACAGTTCTGCTCCCTCCAAAATGACGTGTATACGACTGTCCTTGATGTCTACCTTGCCCGTGGGTCCGCTTGATTCCGGCTGGATCTCGTGATTTGGCTCGCACGGCAGCTCGGAGTCTCCGTCTTGCGATGGGGCCCTGGGTGTCGAGCCGGCCTCGCTGCTGCAGTTCATCTCCTCTCTCTGGTCGGCCCACTCCAGCTCTCCCATCTCATCGCTTGCGCACGGCTGCGCAGATGGCATTAGGTGGCTTGTTGCGTAACCTCCGACACCTGCCGACGTCTGGACAGTGTAGCTCTTGGCATTCCCAGGTGCACCAGACGAACGGCACGAAGTTATGTCGACAATCTCGAGGCTGTGCTGAGGGTCGGAGCGGGGGCTGGAATCCTCCCAACACGATGTGTTTTGCACCTCTATTAAGGCAGGCGATATTTTATCCATTTGGTCTGAAGTCACTTCGTAGACAAGTAATATCACACAAATGAAAATATTAGCCACAATCGAGCGATAAACAGACAGCTGAATTCGATAGGCCGCAGCTCTAAAACGCTATAAACTGAACACCTCGGAGTGTAAAAATATAGGTCGATATCGACACCTTTAGAGGGCTTCTTTCTTCTGCGCATGCGTAGTGTGAGGGTTAACGTCATTGCTAACGATGAACTGGTACACTTAGTAAACCCGGAAATCACATTTTACCCAAATATATTTATGGCATTTTACAGTACTGTACGCACACAAACATGCATCAGCTACGGCATATGCATGAATGCATCGAGTTTTGTTGCTTTGACAATACCTCATACGTACATGTTTGGTGCATACATTTTTGTAGGCCTAACTGGCGAACCGGCTCTTCGGTCGATACAAAAAGATTGCATGAATAATAATGAAGACACATGTGAAAATAATTAACGTTGCAGGCGCAAACCTTGGCTACTCCTGTTTAGCAGGCGCAGCACCTGTTTACAACTGTGAGCATTGCTGTTGATTCTCACATAGTGAGCTATGAAATTCCAAGATATAGACCGGCAAATCAGGTTGGTCTGAAAGCGGAGCTTCCACTTGTCACCGCCGTCGTGCTAATGGATGCAACCGTTCCGAAGCCTACGTGCATTCTCGCAGGAATTACAGGGTCTAATTCACAAAACACAATAACACTGGTCGAAATATACACAAGCAGAGAAATATATATATAAAGAAACGTGTATGTGTTCCGAACTCCTGCTATGAGCAATAGTCCCGAGAGTCTTCACGAACTGCCGCAGCCATTTGACATCTCAACGGCGGTTTCCCTTGCTCTCCGCTTCAACTCGCCGTGCTCCGCCATCACTAATCCTCTGGGCAGTTTATCCGATTTCCGCCATCAAATTAATTGCACGGCGAGCAGGTCGAGCGATGCGGAGTGGTACGGACACCACGAGAAGCAAATCGGCGCCGCGGCTCCTGCCGTCGAGATGATCCCGCCAAGCAGCTATGTGGGTCCCATGGAAGACATGCATTACCAAATGGAACTGGAGGCGTGGTCGGACAATACGACTCTAAGCACGGAAGGCATTTTTGAAACTGAAGCCGAGCAGCTGGACAGTTTCTGCAAGTACATTGATAGTACTATGGATGACGACATCCCGGAGGTACTCATCAGTTCATCGCCTCAACAAGACGATTACTTGCACGAGCAAGCTGCCCATTACGGCCACGACCAGCAGCAGCAGCAGCTTACATGTAACAAGAAGAAGAAGAGGCTAAGCAATGCCCTGCACTATGGCAGCTATATGGGCGAGCCACTTGAAAAGCTACATGACTTCCAGCCATTGCGGCTACTCGAACCCCCGGAGGCAGCCATAAAGTGTCCTTGGAAGGTAGATCTGGCCAACTGGGACCTATGGCAGGCGTTTGATCAGATAGGCACCGAGATGGTAATAACGAAGAACGGCAGGTCGGTTGAACGCATGCCATTATAACTACATTGGTCCGTTTGACTTTATCCACCCATGTAGGCGAATGTTCCCTTCTCTTTCTTACTCGGTGTCAAAGCTCCAGCCCGAGAGTTCGTACAGTATAAAACTCAACATTCTTCCCGTCGACAGCAGACGGTACAAGTTTTTGCAGACAGAGTGGGTACCTGTTGGCAGAGCTGACAAAAAATCTGTCTACAAGGAGTATGTCCATCCTGATTCACCGAATGCTGGAAGCTATTGGATGGAAAAACCGATTACGTTCAAGCTCGTGAAGCTAACAAATAATAAAAGCACTACTTACAGTGATCAGGTACCCTATAGCTTATCAATGGTCTGGGCATGAAATGACACAATAATCATGATTGCAGATGATTCTCAATTCGATGCAAAAGTACCAGCCTGTGCTGAAAGTGACATGTGAAACTGATGGGATGACCCAAAATTTTCGGTTTCCAGAGACCACATTCATTGCTGTAACAGCTTACCAGAACCATAGTGTAAGTGGTTTAAGATCAGTATTTGTATGTAGGACAGGTGCTGAAGGCACATATACATACACACATACACATACACACAAGCACAAAACACATACATATTCAAAAACATCAGCGTATAATTATGCACCACTGTAACACACTAGTCTCGTATCCAGACCCAAATAAGTCAGCAAACAGACTATACGAACTGTATAACTTTCGGAAAAGTGCACATAATTAAATTATGTGCCAAAGTTGTATAACCATAGTCTGCGTGCAGTGTCGGTTTGAGGGTTTTCTTGTGCCAACTGGAATGCAATTAGGGATTCAAAATAATTTCATGGTTTTAAAATGGGTGCCATACCACTGAAATGGGACCCTTTCCAATGCCTCTCGGCTCATATATAGATCAGTTGGTAAGCTCCATCGGCTACTAGTCTGAGAAGCGTATGTGATTGTGTAGCCAACCCGAAAGAAAAACATCATTCCATTCTACAAACGCCTCCTCTTGCTTAGATATTAGTCCTCTTAGTCCCGTGCTGTTATGGCTAAGTCAACCGCCTCCTTTGTCCGCGCCGTTGAATACCTATGACCATAGATTTTATACGAATTTATTAAAACCTATGCTATGACCCGCCTCCACTTCCGTTTAATACTACACGGCCAATTCTTACGCTACGTGAATCAGATCCGCTACCCAAAGGTCGTGATTCAGTCATGAAGCGGACTTAATTTCCTGAAATGTACTGACCTTGTTCCGAATACTATTGAATTCTATTGGAAATTAAGTCCGCTTCACGGCTGAATCACGACCTTTGGGTAGCGGATCTGATTCACTTAGCGTAAGAATTGGCCGTGTACACTCTGGTATCTATTGACGTTATAATTAAAACTGCGCCAACATTCCTTCGAGTGGCTCACGTCCACCCCCATTAGAAGCGCCGAACGTAGCTGTGATGTATTGGTCTACCACATTACACACATGCATGCAATACACATACAAATCAGTACACACACACACACATACACACACACACACACACACACACACACACACACACACACACACACACACACACACACAACACACACACACACAACACACACACACACACACATAAATAACACACATAAATAACACACATTGCACACACAATTACAAATACACTCAACTCTTCCCTCATTTCCACCACTGCAGATCACACAGCTCAAAATTGAAAACAATCCTTACGCACGAGCTTTCCGGGAGTCTATTCCATCTGATGGGCACGTACCAGAGAGGAAGGGGGGACACTGCAAACGGAATGGGGCCAACCAGAAACCATCCCAGAAACCCATCTCCCCCACAGTAATACCTCCAGAGACATCCCCCAGTACCTACTCCAGTGGTGAACTAGGTATGGTGGCTGATGCATATGGAGCACTAGGTCATCACACACGCAAGCCACAGCTACACTCTCATTCATCCCTACATGCAGCACTTGACGGTGCTAACAGTTATTCCAACACTCCCCTAGATGCACACATCACCAACAACGAACAAGACGCATCATCATACGATTGCCAGCTGGACTTCTGGACAGATGAGGACAGCCTCTACAATCCGACACTCCTCACTCCTCCCATGCTGGCTTCCACTGCATCCTTCTCTGACTCATACCTCCATCAACCATGTGATGCAGACCTGGAGGCTGCTGTTAGCATGGACAGTCCCCTGGGGGAACACCTCAACACCAGCTTTATCGTGGACGTTGAGTCAGTGGATGATGATGTGTTTGAACATTCTTAAAAAAAAAAAAAGGAGCTGCAACCATATTTCACTTTCATTTTAGAAATCATCACTTTTATTGTTTGTTTCACATCTCATATGCTTTCTGTGTATTTTATTTAGTGAATGTGTGTATGTTACGAACACAAGATCCAAATATAATATTATTCACGTAAAATTATAACACTATAAAATAAATAATGATGAATAAATTATGTCACTGCATCATCATACTCTGAACCTAAAAGGTCAGGTGATGTCATCACGCTCGCAGAAGGTGAATCCGCCCACTTAAAGAAGCCACACCCACCTTTGGAGCTGCAGACCTTCCCCAGAGGACAGGCAAAGAAGTGCCGGCCATCATTGGGGCCTGGTGTGACCACAGTCTGCCTCTTGGCTCGCCTGCCACATTTACACAGAGGGGGCGTGGGCCTCCCCCCACTAGGCAAGCCGGAGGTCTGAAGTGGCGTAGCCCATATCCCAGTCCTGGTTTGAACCCCTCTGCCCTCCATGTTAGGGGTTCGTGTTGATGACTTACACGCATAGTTTGTCTCCCGGACCACTCCTGCAATGGTTGGGGTGATGAATGAGGTACATGTACTACTGCCAGTGACAGTGTAACGATTTGGAGTGTTCATGCAAGAGGGCTGTGGTCTGATTGGTCTCAAAGGTGGGGTAGAACCAGTAACGGGAGAGAACAGCTCATTCAGTAGATCTTCACTGGGCTTGGCTCCGCCCCCATGGGCACTTTTGTGGTCCTTCATTGCAAAGGTACAAGATGGTGACTGCAACTTGCTGTCCAGTGTTGTCATGGGGGCAACATGGGTCTTGAGCTGAACTTGGAAACAATAATTCTGTTCCAGTACCACATCTGAAGGAACCACAGTGGTGGTTACAACCCTGGGGAGCTCAGGTGTCATGGCAGGTTTCACAGTACTTTCAGATACTGCAAATTTACCGTCTTCGTGTAAATGTACATCCACTTCTCTACCAACACTTCTAAACAACTCATCCAGCTCCTCCTCCCCATTCAGCTCCTCCTCATCTAGTTCCCCTGCAGCCATGGCACAAGGGACATCGCCAGAAGGTTGCAGAACGACAGAGTCTACACCTTCTTGTTTAGCAGTGTGGCCAGTCGTCCAAGGGTGTCTATAATCTTGCCCATCTGAAAGTTGTTCAGGTCCCCCTCCATCATAATGACACTTGTCATTTAAATGGGAATATTCTGAGTCCATTCTATGTTGAGTACCATGTTCTGATCTAATCATTCCATCATATCTTACATCAACTTTGCTACCCACACCACCTGCCTCACCATGGTGCTCTCCGACACCATGGTGCTCTCCGACACCATGGTTCTCTCCGACATCATGGTGCTCTCTGACACCATGGTGCTCTCCAACACCATGGTGCTCTCCAATACCATGGTGCTCTCCAATACCGTGGTGCTCTCCAAAACCATGGTGCTCTCCAATACCATGGTGCTCTCCAATACCATGGTGCTCTCCAATACCATGGTGCTCTCCATCACCACATACCCCAGGTACATCTCCACACACCTTGGACGGTGGTCTCACAATGCTACGCACTGGCTACCAGAGAAAAGGCCACAGTTACAGCACCTGTGCAATCAAAACTCCACACAGAAGCACTTACAGCTACGTGTATGGACTTTGTGATGCACAGCTGACAGCCATCTTTGGCCATTCGATAGCACAGCCTGGAAGTGTTGCGTGCATCATCAAGCCCTGCAGTGGGGGGCATTTATAAGACACAATGGACAGTGTACGTGTGTGTGTGCATGCTATGCAAAAGATGTACGTGCACGGCCTACCACAATGTTGCCTTCCAATGAACTTGATCCCAAGGTCCTCCAATGCACCAGCTAGACCATTTGGAGCTCTCTCATAAAAATTCTAGTGGCAGAGATAAAAGTACCCAAGGGGTTACAACGTACACACAGTGTACGAGATCTATGCCTAAAGAGGCTGCCAGTTGCACATTCCATAATACATGTATGTCCTGACCAGATAACACACACAGGCATATATTGTGTGTCTGTGTGGAGTGATAGCCCAAGAGCAGCTCTGGGTGGTGCTTCGCTGATTATGCAGCTTATGCGAGGCATGCCAGTGCAGGTTACATCGCCAACTAAGCACGCCTGACCACAAGAAACAACGGTATCTACTCTGAGGATCTCTCTACAGACAAACAGCACCAGACCAATGGATTCTTGGGGGGAAAAAATATGCATTCGACCATCCCATTGTTTTACATGTACATGTAGGTTGGTGAAGTGTGTGGGATGAGGGGTAGATGGGATGAGGGGTAGATGAGGAGGAGTGGGAGGGGTAAATGTAAACGAGAAGTGTGAGAGGATTGGGGTGAGAGGTAGATGAAAGAGTCTGGTTGAGGGGTAGGATGAGGGACCCATGTGGTGGCGTGGGGAGGAAGGGAGAGATGGGCTGAGTGAGGATGAGGAGGTGGGACAGCTGGAGTGCATGGGGTAAGAATGGGAGTGTGGAAGGGTAGTGTGGGAGGCAGGGGAGGTGGATGAGGAGGGTGGGAGGGTAGTGTGGTGGGAAGGCAGGGGAGGTGGATGAGGAGGGTGGGAGGGTAGTGTGGTGGGGAGGCAGGGGAGGTAGATGAGGAGGGTGGGAGGGTAGTGTGGTGGGAAGGCAGGGGAGGTGGATGAGGAGGGTGGGAGGGTAGTGTGGTGGGAAGGCAGGGGAGGTGGATGAGGAGGGTGGGAGGGTAGTGTGGTGGGAAGGCAGGGGAGGTGGATGAGGAGGGTGGGAGGGAAGGCAGGGGAGGTGGATGAGGAGGGTGGGAGGGTAGTGTGGTGGGAAGGCAGGGGAGGTGGATGAGGAGGGTGGGAGGGTAGTGTGGTGGGGAGGCAGGGGAGGTGGATGAGGAGGGTGGGAGGGTAGTGTGGTGGGAAGGCAGGGGAGGCGGATGAGGAGGGTGGGAGGGTAGAAGGCAGGGGAGGTGGATGAGGAGTGAGAGAGGAGAGCCAAGTAATGTACATGTAGTTCATTACATTAATCTATTAATAGGCAAGCAGCATTAATTTATCACAGCATGGTCGGGGTCAGTGTTATTATTGTTATTATCCCACGCTTTAAGTAAGATCAATAGTTCTGCTCATCTTGGGTGCACACACTTATACAGTACCGCTCACCCACAAGTTTACACTCGCGTTACAAGACTCGCTCGCCACTCGCGCGCCACTCGCGCGCAACTCGCAAATATATATTCTCGAGCGAGTAATTTTCTTGTCATTGGCGAGTGCTTGGCGAGTGCTTGGCGAGTGCCGCGCGAGTAACGGATAATTAGCAAGTTGCATATGCATGTATAACAATGCCAACAGTACACGCAGTCAATGCAGTCAATCCCGCTCTGATACGAACGTCTAAACAGATAAGTGCACACGGACGCGCAAATGTGGAAGTCATAAGGACTAGCGGTAGCGTCCAATAGGAATTGTACACTGTACAATTGTAGCGTTACGCAACAGATGGCTTTCAAGACGAAGTTACGTCTTAATACGTATGTACAACATGTATAAGCTACGAAGCTTCGTGACACCTATCATCAGTATAATGGTTTTAGTTGCGTTAGATAATTCCCAGACAATCGTTCTAAAGTTAAATCTGGGCCATAACAATTAAACGTCACGCGCGCGCATGGTGTATTTAGAATGCCAAGGATAGACAACAAAACGAGACGGAGGGTGATTAAAAAAGGGTACAGTGTACGATGTATTACGGAAAGGTTGCTGGAGGAGGGGCTGGCTATCACGATAATGCGTAGGCGTTTTAATCGCTGGTAATTGTTACGTAGATCAGATAAATATCAGATCTAAGGACATATGGGCAATAGCCACTTAGATTCTGTACAGGCCACACGCAACATTACCGAATGTGGAGAAAAACAAGCAAAACAAAAAAGTGCGCGAGAAACAGAATACCACGTCCATTGTACAGCTGCTATGTTGTATATCATTCGTGCCGTAAATTATAAATGAATATTCCACGCGAGTGCTTCGCGAGCGCCGCGCGAGTACCTATTATGTTTACAACGTGTGATTGCTCGCGAGCGCTCGCTCGCCACTCGCTCGCCACTCACTCGCAACTCGCGTGTGACACGCGAGCGAGTGTAAACTTGTGGGTGAGCGGTACTGTATCTACCAAGCACTGTGTTTGTAATAACTGGATATATATTCATAAGTGATTGACTTCTAATTGATGATTCTGAAATGCAAGATCTTATAACATCACTGCACAAGGCAAAATAAATGTACTACATGAATCAGAAGATGCTACATGTACGTGAAGAATCTGTGAAGGCAGAATAAGTGGAGGGTGATCATTATTTAGAGGCCATTCATTCAGGCATGCTATTGGCACAGGAAATTAATTTGAGCTGACAGGCAAAATGAGCCCAGCTGGCCTCCCCTGGTCACCTCCCCTGGTCACCCCCCTGGTCACCTCCCCTGGCCACCTCCCCTGGTCACCTCCCCTGGCCATCTTCCCTGGCCACCTCCCCTGGTCACCTCCACCTGGTCACCTCCCCTGGTCACCTCCCCCTGGTCACCTCCCCCGGTCACCTCCCCTGGCCACCTCCCCTGGCCACCTCCCCTAGTCACCTCCCCTGGTCACCTCCCCTGGTCACCTCCCCTGGCCACCTCCCCTGGTCACCTCCCCCTGGTTACCTCCCCTCCCCATCTCCCCCGGCCACCTCCCCTGGTCACCTCCCCCTAGTTACATCACCTCCCCCTGGCCACCTCCCCTGGTCACCTCCCCTGGTCACCTCCCCCTGGTCACCTCCCCCTGGTCACCTCCCCTGGTCACCTCCCCCTGGTTACATCACCTCCCATGATGCACAGTTCATTTGAATACATGCAGCTGACAATTGCAGCTTTGTGTTTTGATTGTCAGTCTGCTTAACTCTTCCACATTTGCTGGACATTAAAAGTGTATTGTACACGTAGTAATAATGATGTCGTTACATATTCATGAAATTAATTAAAGTTTGAGGTTCAAGGCAGCCAAATTATAAAATATTATACACCAAACTGATTTGGAGGCATATGTGTACTGTGCTTAAGCAAATTTGTTAATATTATGCAAATGTGGCTTTAATATACATGTACTTATGTACACTGTGTATACATAACACACAACATGTACATGTACATGTGTATGCTATTAGTCACCAATCAATACCCTGGTAGATGATTATAAATATCAACATGGAGTGGTTTATGTAGTGGTATCAATAATTGTTCCCTGTAGACCACCACTCAGAAAACTGGATTGTGTTAACCATTTAAAACCAAATTTCACAACCTGTTAATTTGCTGTCACTACATGTAAATAGAATGTGGTACATGTACATGTACACGTATCTACATGTACACAAGCAGTCTATATTACAATAGTACTGCAGGCATGCACACACACACACACACACACACACACACACACACACACACACACACACACACATACACACATGTACACACACACATACACACACATACACACACATACACACACAACGCAAAAACACACATACACACACACATACACACACACACATACACACAGACATACATGTACACACATATACACACACACACATACACACACACACACACACTCACCTTATACAGTATTTTCAGATTGATCCAGTGTTCAAAGTACGAAGGCCTGCGGATATGTTTCCTTGAGCACTCATACTTAAGGCACACACCTAGATCCCAGTCTGGAAGGAAGATGAGAACTATTAGCAGTTCTGGGCACACCTTGTACTCATCTTAGTTAACATACATACAATCGATATATGGTACTGCTTGCATATGTACATACCCAGTGCATGTGTACATGTAGAATCACCCAGAAAGTACACTACATGGGCATGTAGGCACAACAGTATCTACCTGTTGGCATTGCTATGGCATCCACCTGTCCACGTTGCTATGGTACCCACGTGTCCACGTTGCTATGGTACCCATGTGTCCACATTGCTATGGTACCCACCTGTCCACGTTGCTATGGCACACAGCTTGGCCTCCTCTGGGTAGCGATGCTCAGGCTCCACCAGGACAATGGCGAAGGCTTCCCTCATCTCCCTCACCCACTTGTTGAACATCATTAGGCATGTCGGGAGTGGCAAGCCACCATCAACCTGATCCTGCATGGGCATGCAAAGATGTAAGCACATGTACATGGTACCTTGGCCCCCCCCCCCCCCCCCCCCCCCCCCCAGGGAGCCATGCCACGCCTCTTTTGCCTGTTTCCCTCCTAAAACTGCATGTAAGCAAGCGCTTGAGGCGTAATAAAACAAATACAGTATATGCCATAATTGGCTTGCATTGATAATAATATAAATGGCTACGAGTCATTTTTGCCCCCCCCCCCCCCCCCCCTCCGTTTACTTGGCCCCTCTCCTTGATAAATGCTGGGGCTGTGTACTTACAATTTTGTGAATGTACCAGTACATTTATATGCATGCAAATATACAGTAGAACCTGCATGCATTACTAATGGTCACCTGAGTTGGCTGGTCACCTCTGCATACTGGCCACATAACTAAAGGCATGAGTATGTGGCTGCTGTACAAACAGTTCTGAGTTAGGCAGCCACCTGTCTACAGTGGTCATTTATTTTTGGCTGGAAGGTGACCACTTTAGACAGGTAAACAGTACCAGTACTTACATGTATGTGAATGTAACAGTAATGTACATGTACATGTACGATGTATATACATGTATAACCAGTACATGTACATGTACTTGTATGTGAATACATATACTATTATACACGTATTCACATACATGTACATGTACTGGTTATATATACGTGTACATGTACGTTAGAATGACATGTACCACTGTCATCGCCATCAGTGGTATCCATTCCTCCACTGCTGCTTTCCATGCCTCTAGAAAAGTCCTGGTAGTCACCTTAAGTAAGTCCTGGTAGTCACCTTAAGTAAGTCACCTTAAGTACATGTAAGTCCTGGTAGCCACCTTAAGTAAGTCCTGGTAGTCACCTTAAGTAAGTCCTGGTAGTCACCTTAAGTAAGTCCTGGTAGTCACCTTAAGTAAGTCCTGGTAGTCACCTTAAGTAAGTCCTGGTAGTCACCTTAAGTAAGTCCTGGTAGTCACAGCCTTCACCTAAATACTCCTCTATAGTTTCTACTTTCGCTCACATGGTTTTAGAATGTGATGCCATTTACATGTAGCATATCACTTGGACGGTCAGGTACATGTATGTGAAAACAGTTACCAGCGCTGCACGGCAGTTTCCACACAAACAGCTTAAGTCGTGACATACATGTATATGTACAGGACAAAATGTTTATTGCACGGTGGTCTGGTTGCATTGAAAACCTGACCAAAAACCTACGCCCTGTGAAAAATTGAAATCACCTAGCAACGACATCATAATGTTCTTAGTTACCACCTGCCTTTGATTATGGCTTTGCACTGTGTTACCGCTTCACGTGGCATTTATAACAATCCAAGCTCTACCAAAAGATGTCAAAAACTTGTTATAACAGTTTCACAGCACTCGGATAACAAGCTGAAAACGCGCCTACATGTATATGCTTGCAATATGTTTCAGAAAAGGACTTGGACTGAACTACAATGTATCCGCCAGAGGGAACTGCGAAAGCTTTTGTGTACACTTCATAGACAAGGTGAGCTACAATATTTTTGGTCTTTTCTACAATGGCTGCTGCTTTGGTGGTATCGAAACCTACTCGTGAATATACCTGTAAACTGCCACCAAGTTCTATCAAATGTGTGTGACCAGTTTTTTTTGTTTCCTTTTGGCTTTTGGTGGACCAAGGGTGGTGGGCAAGTTGATAAAATGGTCCTGCATCACCCTTCTGAGCCTTTTCAACTTGTTACAGGTATTGAAATGTGTGCAGATTGCTTCAGCCCCTTGCTTACCCAAAACCCATCTTTAGTTCTGTGGCATGGCAAAATAACACATGTAAATATATATTTAGATATTCCAACCCCTCCCCCCCCACACCCACATCGGAGGCTTTATAATGCTTTGTTCTGTGAGCATATGGCCAAGTGTAAGCAGTACTTTGGGGTCAGTTGTGTGAATTGTAAACCAATCTTGTTTGCATGTTGTGTATTTCACCTGTACATCTTGTAGCAACCTTAGAATCATCAGCTGTGATGCTGGTTTGATGGACTCTGGTGTCAGTCGATGTGGTGGACAACAGCAGGGGCAGAAAGTCTGTGCTGAAGCCATGACTGATTACATGGTAGCCATGTTGGTGGATCCAGAATCCTCTGGCATGTGGCATAAAACAGCATATCAGCAACAGAAAACTACTTGGTTAACAGACACTTCTGGGCGTTAATTTGAAGAAATGAGTTTAGGTGGTGCAATAAGGTTCTTGGTCTGTGCTGTTTTCATGGACTGTTTTCCAGGACATCCGCTCATACAGATGCACTACTATATGTATATGCATGTGTAAAGCACACGGCTGATGATGACCTTTATTATTGCAATGTTTACCTTTTCAGCATCTTGAGACCAAATTCTCTTCAACTGCCCTAACTGCATGCTCCATTGGTCAATAGCAAGGTCTGCAGAAAGGTTTTGGGACACCCATTTGCAGGTCATTCGGTCATGTCCATGCCAAAGACCCTTTGCAAATTGACTGAATGCATTTAGAGCGCAGTCATCACGTATTCTGCCTTCAATTTTCCCTTTCCTTTCTTCATCTTGACACCACAGACTCTGCAATGACTGCTCAGATCGCATTTACAAGTGTTGGATAACTTGGATTGTGAATTTGTATTGGCATGCATCGGTTCATGTGATCTAGTGGCATTAAATGATGCCAAGAAAGCAATGGCCACGAACTTAGAAGGCTGTACCTGAACCTTCTGAAGTATGTTTATAAATTCAGCTCGAACCCTCTGGCAGATTGGAAGCAAAAGGCCTTCCTAGTGAGTGACCCAAACAGCTGTGTTTTACGGTACACGGATGCGTGGGGGTATTAATATATGGAGAGGCCACTTTTATTCTGTGGGTTTGAAAGGGATAAGAATCAGACTGCTTTGTGAACAGGTTTATATCCTTTTTTGGGTATTTGGTTGTTGTGTGAAGGAGCAGTGAGCATGGATGGACAGCTGAATTATTCAAAGAAAACATGAATGCAACGCATTACATATACCACAGTAAATCAATGTGTTCTAATTATAAAAACTGATCCCGTGTATGCAAAATGTCATTATAGCAGTGACGTGATTAGGAATCATACACAATGTACATGTACGCTAATTAACCTGTAGTTAGTGAGGGTCTTGAGCAAAGTTTTGTAATTTCACCAACAGCACTCCCAAAAAAATATAATCAAAATTTAAATTAAGTAGTGTGCTATACTGATGTATAATTGTCTATGTGTATGTAATACATGTATATAGCCATGATGGTGTATACCAGTAGATAAAAATATTTGCTTTTTACTAACAATTGATACTACATTTTTAAATAATAATATTATTATACATGTATAATACAAGGGTTACATACACAATACACTACTGTACATCATATATAACCAGCTATACATACACAATACACTACTGTACATAATATATAACCAGCTATACATACACTATACACTCAAAAAGGAAGCCATCCTTCACCCTCCCACTGCACCACATGCATTAAAAATGAAATAAAATTTAAAAACAATTCTTTATGACTAATTAATGCAACTTTTAATACACATCAGACTAAAGGTTATGTACATGTACATGTGTAAGGCCTATGAGAACATGTACATGTGTATAAAGGCCTATGAGAACATGTACATGTGTAAGGCCTATGAGAACATGTACATGTGTAAGGCCTATGAGAACATGTACATGTGTAAGGCCTATGAGAGCATGTACATGTGTAAGGCCTATGAGAACATGTACATGTGTATAAAGGCCTATGAGAGCACGTACATGTGTAAGGCCTATGAGAACATGTACATGTGTATAAAGGCCTATGAGAGCATGTACATGTGTAAGGCCTATGAATGCATGTGCCGTGTGCTGGAGCTCATGGGAACACAATGCCCTGAGAACTACTTGTGCAATGTACAGGTTCGCAATGTGTTCCTGCAGTTGAACAGCCTATCTCTGTGTCAGTTACATAACAGCTTGGCATAGTGCTCAGTACACTCAACCCCAGAACTTTGACAGTGTGCTCCTCACCCATCCCCTCCACAGGGTGCTCCCCCATCCCCTCCACAGGGTGCTCCTCCCCCATCCCCTCCACAGGGTGCTCCCCCCCCATCCTCTCCACAGGGTGCTCCTCCCCCATCCCCTCCACAGGGTGCTCCTCCCCATCCCCTTCACAGGGTACTCCTCCCCCATCCCCTCCACAGGGTGCTCCCCTCATCCCCTCCACAGGGTGCTCCTCCCCATCCCCTTCACAGGGTACTCCTCCCCCATCCCCTCCACAGGGTGCTCCTCCCCCATCCCCTCCACAGGGTGCTTCTCCCCCATCCCCTCCACAGGGTGCTCCTCCCCATCCCCTCCACAGGATGTCCTCCCCCATCCCCTTCACAAGGTACTCCTCCCCCATCCCCTCCACAGGGTGCTCCCCCCCATCCCCTCCACAGGGTGCTTCTCCCCCATCCCCTCCACAGGGTGCTTCTCCCCCATCCCCTCCACAGGGTGCTCCTCCCCATCCCCTCCACAGGGTGTCCTCCCCCATCCCCTTCACAAGGTATTCCTCCCCCATCCCCTCCACAGGGTGCTCCCCCCCATCCCCTCCACAGGGTGCTCCTCCCCATCCCCTACACAGGGTGCTTCTCCCCCATCCCCTCCACAGGGTGCTCCTCCCCCATCCCCTCCACAGGGTGCTCCTCCCCATCTCCTCCACACACGTGTGTACCTGAGATATGCCTGTAAGCTCCCTGCAGAATGCTGACAGCTGGGGGTCCTCTTGGGGCTGGACATACTGCTGGAACTCCCCAACCACCTCTCCACTTGTGATGTCCAGCAGCACAGCTGGGAACTCAACTGGAGGGGGGCAGAAGGGGATGGGCACTTGATCGTGCATATGAGGAAGGGATGCAAGGGCTCAGTGGGGCTCAGTGGGGTGGGGGTGGGGTTGATTATATATAAGGAGAGGTACCAATTGGTATGGGTGAGGGGGCAATATTCAAATACTTTTCACATTGAAAAAGTCTCATTTCTTACTAAGGGGGGGGGGGGGGGAGGTTGCAAGATTAAGATGTGATGTGTGATGTGGTGATGATGGCACACAATGCCTGATGTGGTGATGATGGCACACAATGCTTACTGATCTCCTGAGTCCCTCGCTTCTCTGGCCAACAGGTGGCCTCAAAGTCGATGATGAGTACGTGAGAGAAGATCTGTGAGGCTACATAGGGTAAAAGCATACCTTCATATAGCCAGCCCTACCACACCTGCCTTCATAACCCCCCCCCCCCCCCCCGACCAGTTAACACATATATGCTGCAAGTACATGTACAATAATATATAATTATATACGAAGGCTCATTTTGTCGTGAACTGTCCCATATATATATATATAATATAATTATCATGCATAAATACATACATACATCATACCATAAACACATACATACACATACATATACATACACACATACAACTCACACATGTATGCACACCCACGCATATATACAGACACAGCGCACACATACACATGCACATACACAAAGACCACCAAGCCCACAATACAGACACAAGGCAAATAGCATTGACACGCGCAGCTGACACGCCTCCCTCACACTTTACTCTTTTGTGTTCGGCGCCTCCATTCTTCCTCTTCAGAAGCCCCAGCTTACTAATACATTGCTGGCATAAAATGTACAAAATCACAGGCTGCAAATAAATACCGTGCTAAAGCCTTCGTTCTTGACGTTAACATTCTAATATTCCATATAAATTCAAATTTGCAATACGACCCCTTACCGTAAGGGAAAAATTCTAAATTACCGTTCGGCGCATGCGTAAAGGGAACAATCGACCTCGTGCTCTTTCTTTTCGGATAACGCCACAGGCACATACCCAAGAGCTTGAAAAGGTAACCAATCGGGATCATAAGAGTATAGGATACATCTCGCATGTGAAGATCTGCTCGAAATTTATATTTGCACCTGTCACGTATGCTTCTATACTACGATTGCGTTTAAATAATGCGCACCATGAAAACATAGTGTCTGCAGACTCAAGCGGTTAAACGTGTTACTTTACAGCTATCAAGATGGCGGAAGAAGTAGTAGTAGCAGCTGTTTCGGATCCCACCCCGGTCGAACTGCCCACAGTTGAAATAAAGTTGTTCAAGCGATGGACCACTGATGACGTGAACGTCACGGACATAAGTCTGACGGTTAGTGTGCGCAAGCGAAGGACATGCTGTGGGCCTACAGTGCAGTAATGTGTAGAGGGGGCACATTTTGCACGAGTCACGTGGTTATGACTGATTTGCGTGATAAGAAGTCTATTCATCCCCTGTACTAATTATAATGACGTGGCTGTGTTTGCAGACTATTTCTTTGCATACCGACCAAACCGTTGTACTTTATACGTGTATTGATTCAGTTTTGCTGTAGCTAGTTACTGTTCAGGTATGTAATACTGGTACTCAAACGAATGATTAAATACAGCTTTTGGTTTTTCAAACTATAACAGTTTGATTTGTGGCAGTGCACTCCATTATTAATGGACATCAGTAACGATTTGTTTTTTGTACCATTCAATGTGTATTTACAGTGTCACACAGTGATTTAGAATGTACTACAGTGCACCACAGCATTTAGTCTGTGTGGAATGGAGATGTGACATTTCATACTTCTTTCTGTTAACTGGCATTTCGTGAGAAAGAAGGAAAAAGCACCCTATGGTGTTTGGAGGTTGGGTAATATATTGGTACAGGGGCACCACTTAATGCTCACATGGTTATACTCCCAGCTTTAGTGCGTGATATGTAATGATGTATTTGAGAATGCCTTTAAAAACATGTCACTCAAATTTATCAGTCTGTAGGTTGTGTCCAGGTTTAGCTACTTTTGTTATTATAGTGCCAGCAATGGGGAGTGGTGTGTAACGGAAGGGCAGGTTGAAAACATACAAATTGCTTCCATTGGGTATTCCTTAAATGGAATTATCATCATTGTGTCTGACAGAGTTATTGTATGTACCACACATCAGTGTCAGACATATCTTGCACCTCGTTATTGGTTGAATTTTTATCCCTTTTCATGCACTGTTGGATGATAATATGTAGCCATAGTTACAACATATTGGCGGTGGTGATGGATATTTGATTTCAGAGCCACACAAACACAAAAATAAATAAATGAAGATATCCACATTGAAAGCTAAGGGATGACATACACTACAAACTGCCTGTGAAAGGGAATACATGATACACAAACACATAACCAGTCCTCATCAGTAGTTAAGAGCAAGAAATGGTCAAGCACCCTCATGTATAGTACAGCTAGTTTGGAACAATACCTGCTAATGCTGTTGCTGTAGCTAGTTGTTAATTAAAGGGGGTACTTTATTTCATGGGTTGTTTGTTGCTTGTTTTTAAATTTCATTTTAGTGGCGGGGTGCATGGCAATCCTTTTTATATGTAATGGGGGTGCTGAATGGTGTGATTGACTTTGTGTGTGTGGCTCAGGAGCCAGAGATTGAATTTGTCCCGTTGTCACAGGATTACATCACCATGAAGGACACAGGAAAGGGTGCTGTCTACCTGCCACATACAGCGGGCCGATATGCTGCTAGAAGGTTCAGGAAGGCTCAGGTACAGATTGTGAACCTGCTGTGAAAATGAAATGGTACCTATCCACCGTTAACCCTTCTCCCCCAGTGCCCAATAGCAGAGCGACTCGTGAACTCCCTCATGATGCATGGGCGCAACAACGGCAAAAAAATGATGGCTGTGACGATTGTGAAGCATGCCTTTGAGATAGTCCACCTGCTCACTGGGGAGGTAAGGCTGTTCAAAGTGATCGTTAACCTGTTGTGTACCTTTTGCTGCATACCTTTCAGAACCCAATTCAAATCCTGGTGGATGCTATTCAGAACAGTGGCCCACGTGAGGACTCCACTAGGATTGGTCGAGCAGGTACTGTTCGTCGTCAGGCAGTGGATGTTTCTCCCCTAAGGCGTGTCAACCAGGCCATCTGGCTGCTGTGCACAGGTACTGGTTAAGTAATAAGGTTTATTATTTAGAAGTTCACATAATGGTTTAGCAAATACACATGTGTGTGTTGTTGACTTTAGTTGGCATGCTATTGTTTTACTGTGTATTTGTGATCAAAGATGTGCTAGCTCACTAGTTATTCAGATGAGTTGTTCTAGGCAGCATTCATTTAACTCTTCAGTCTAGATGTGTAAAATTTGTTTGTAAACACACACCCAGCAAATGACATACTACAGTAGGTGGTCAGACTACACCATAACCTCCCATCACAAGGTGGTCAGACTGTACCATAACCTCCCATCACTACGTGGTCAGACTGCATCATAACCTCCCATCACTAGGTGGTCAGACTACACCATAACCTCCCATCACTAGGTGGTCAGACTGTACCATAACCTCCCATCACTAGGTGGTCAGACTGCATCATAACCTCCCATCACTAGGTGGTCAGACTACACCATAACCTCCCATCACTAGGTGGTCAGACTGTACCATAACCTCCCATCACTAGGTGGTCAGACTGCACCATAACCTCCCATCACTAGGTAGTCAGACTGCACCATAACCTCCCATCACTAGGTGGTCAGACTGCACCATAACCTCCCATCACTAGGTGGTCAGACTACACCATAACCTCCCATCACTAGGTGGTCAGACTACACCATAACCTCCCATCACTAGGTGGTCAGACTGCACCATAACCTCCCATCACTAGGTAGTCAGACTGTACCATAACCTCCCATCACTAGGTGGTCAGACTGCACCATAACCTCCCATCACTAGGTGGTCAGACTGTACCATAACCTCCCATCACTAGGTGGTCAGACTGCACCATAACCTCCCATCACTAGGTGGTCAGACTGCACCATAACCTCCCATCACTAGGTGGTCAGACTGCACCATAACCTCCCATCACTAGGTGGTCAGACTGCACCATAACCTCCCATCACTAGGTGGTCAGACTGCACCATAACCTCCCATCACTAGGTGGTCAGACTGCACCATAACCTCCCATCACTAGGTGGTCAGACTGCACCATAACCTCCCATCACTAGGTGGTCAGACTACACCATAACCTCCCATCACTAGGTGGTCAGACTACACCATAACCTCCCATCACTAGGTGGTCAGACTGCACCATAACCTCCTATCATTAGGTGGTCAGACTGCACCATAACCTCCTATCATTAGGTGGTCAGTCTGTACCATAACCTTCCATCACTAGGTGGTCAGACTGCACCATAACCTCCGACTGCACCATAACCTCCTATCACTAGGCACCCTTATACATTTAGCTTGTTATGTTGCTACACTCATTACAGGGGCACGTGAGGCTTCTTTCAGAAACATCAAGACAATAGCTGAGTGCCTTGCTGATGAGCTGATAAACGCTGCAAAGGTATTACATGACTTGTTTAGGTTGTGCTTTTACGTGCATTCGTGTTACAGGGCTCATCAAATTCGTATGCAATCAAAAAGAAGGACGAGTTGGAACGTGTGGCCAAGTCTAACCGTTAATGTATGTACATGGTGACCTTTCTGTACTGTTATCATTTTTGATCCAAGAGAAGGTGATTGTATTTTGTTAAATTTAATTAATAAGGGTTACCAGTACCGCGTAATGATGGTTACTTAGTAACTTTCGCGTGGTAGGATTGGACTAATATTACACACAACCGACTACGTGTAGTTATCGTTCCCAGGCCACTTTCTATGACTCGTATACGTACCGGTCGCTTATCTACAGATCCTGGGAACGAGCTGCATTCCAATGTTACGCCACACTTGTAATTAATGAAAGGAACGTTCGAGCGGGTTGGGCATGCTAGAAAACTAATAAGCAAAAACTCGTACTTGTTTCGTATTTAGTAGTGCTTTGATAGCGAACGAAAAAATAGGTTGAAACTTCCCAACTGCCGCCATTGAGCCACCAGTGAGTGGGCGGCTACGTTTCCGTATCCAGGGAGGGTGAACTAGACAAACCCAAAAATCCATTGCGGCTAGATGCGCCATGGCCTCATTAAAATGGCGTTTTTTGAGAGAGCTGTATCTTGTTCATTTTACCATCGTATGCTTGTTGATCACTCCCATTTAACTGGTTTATCATCGTAGTAGAGACTATACCATATGCGCACTCTTCATATCGCAATCCTTAATAACGCGCAGCCAGGGGTAACTTTAGGATGAAAACACCAAACACAGACAAATTCTCAAGACGGTTGGTATGCCCATAGATATTAGACTGGAAGGGATTGGAAACCGCGCACGTGCGCCATACATTTCAATAGAACGTAGCGGGGACACTCCTGGCAGTTGCTAATTGGTTAGTCTGGCACCTCGCCCCTCAAAAGTTTTTGGTCAAGTACGCAAGAGGCAAATAAGAAGAGTAGTATAAGGTAGCGCACGAACTGTGGATCACAAAGAAGTAAGTCTTTTTTAAACACTCCATTCCTAAGAGAAGATATTAGACTTAAAGCGCTCCATGTCTAGAATTAAACTCACCGGTACTACGCCCGAACAAAGCGACGTAAAGGTACGGCGTTACGATAGGCAGATTGAGCACTGTGTTTTACGTACCACAGTATAGTTTTTGTGACATGAATGCGTCGTACTCGATATTTAAAAAAAAAAAACTTACTTTTGACTAGGTGTGGAACTCACCGGTATAGCGACCGTAGCTTTGTCGTAAAAATTCTGAAAAGTTGAGTACCAGATAGCCAGATGAAAACTATGTGCCAACGGATAGTTAGTTTGCCGTCTGTGCGTTTTCTACGACCAAAAAAAAATCTAAAAGCTAAGCCTTTAATTCGCGCGCAATTTTTGCCCTAGAGATAAAACAGATCATCGTCAATAATGTGGTCGATTGCACCCTGAAAATCATCTGAATGTGAAATAAAACAACCTAAAAAACTATGAACTTTATGAAAAGTGTTCCCTTTACCACAATCCACGGATACGTTCTTTTCCGCTCGCTCCTGTGCAAACGTTGTACCCGTAAAGGCCTGGGGACTTGAACTGCCAGGACTGTACTTGTTAATTGGTCTGGTTTCCAATCCCTTCCAGTCTAATATCTATGGTATGCCGCATCGTCAACTACACACAAGGGGCCGTTCATAAATTACGTCACACTAATTAAGGCTGTTTTGGACCCCCTCCCCCCCCCCTCCGTCACGGAACCGTCACAATAATCCTCTCCCCCCCTCTTAATTACGTCACATTTGCCCCCCCCCCCCCCCCCCCCCCTTCATGAATAATCATAAATCGCTTCGAGCGTGCATGTTTGGCCAGTTTCGCGCCGTAATGCAACCAAAGAAACTGTTTTCGCATGCGGGCAACTCCATTGAAGTCGACCACACTACTGTCAATAATACATCATACATCGTCGCCAGCATGAAGGTTTTCTTCGTTCTAGGCCGCGGGGCTACCCGGCATAACTCCTTCGAGGTCATAATGATTTTTGCCAATCCAGATTCCAGACTGCCTAGCCTGTTTCAGGCAGTCAACTTTATCTCATTTCTGTGCCTCAGATAGGGCAGCAACTTGATGCGCGTGACTCTAATATAATAATAACTCGGTTTGGTCAAACGCGCCGGTAGTCAAGCAATGCCCAACTAGGCAGCAACTAGCTCTTCTTGGCTTGTCTCGCTTATGAATCACCATGTTTCTGCAGCATCACGCTTTAAGCGAAATAGAGAGAGCAGATCTTGCACGACCGGCCGAAAAAGCAAATGCAAGTGGACTGACTGCCTGGTACTGATGCCATCATCGAGCGCGTAGATCAATATTACCCACGACATGAATCAATTTTAGTAACCGCTAAATACCATCGTGCATCATAGACCGCGACAATGAATTTTAATTCAAAATGTGACATCACGCCAGCCTAAACCCCCCCCCTCCCCCCCGTCACAAACCGTCACAATTGTTCAGACCCCCTCCCCCCCCCCTTTTGCGTGACGTAATTTATGAACGGCCCCCAATGAGGTGCACAGAAACACCATTCAGATGCAGCCATACTTTTTTTTTTTCACACACAATAAACGGTTTTGCTTGGCTATGAATAATGCGGCGTCAGTTGCTTTGTTCGGTCACATAGCCTAGATGTAAGTAACACCACAGAGACCAGCTCCAGAAACATTGCAGAGTCTATGGAAGCCTTTTGGTGGCTACAGGGAAGAAAAGGAGGGCATTCTATCAATGTTCAGAGTTACTATAAGCATACATCCCCTGATGGCACCCACTGTAGGTGCTTGTGACGTGCATGAGCAGTACTTTGACAGTGTAGTTATAAGTGTAAACAGAATTATTAAGGAGAACCAACAGACTGGCATTAGTGTAGTACAGTGAATAGAAGGAAAAGTGTAACAACAAGGGAGAATGAGAGGGGAGGAGAGGGGGAGGGAAAGGGGAGGGAGGGGGAGAGGGGAGGAGAGGGGGGAGAGGGGAGGAGAGGGGGGAGAGGGAAGGAGAGGGGGAGGGGGAGAGGGGAGGAGAGGGGGAGGGGGAGAGAGGAAAGAGGAGGGGGAGGAGAGGGGAGGAGAGGGGGAGGGAGAGGGGGAGAGGGGAAGGGGGAGAGGGGAAGGAGAGGAGGGGAAGGAGAGGAGGGGAGAGGAGGGGGAGAGGAGGGAATGAGAGGGGAGGGGAGGTGGGGAGGGAGGAGGGAGGAGAGAGGATGGAGAGGGAGGAGAGGGGAGCCCGGAGGAGGGAGAGGGGAGGGAGGAGGGAGGAGGGAGAGGGGAGGGAGGAGGGAGAGGGGAGGGAGGAGGGAGGAGGGAGAGGGGAGGGAGGAGGGAGAGGGGAGGGAGGAGGGAGAGGGGAGGGAGGGGAGGGAGGGGAGTGAGGGAGGAAAGGGGAGGGATGGGAGGGAGAGGAGAGGGGAGGAGACCAATAGATTGGGATCAGAATAGTAGTCACTAGGTAGGCACACCTGAGAAGTGTACATGTACCGGGGGATGCAGTCTCAATGATGGAGACACTAAGAGAAGGGTTGTCTAACACATGAGGCTGCTTAATTCATGATGGCTAGGACATTGATCTTAATTGTTAACCTATGGGAGAGAAGACAGCCAGTGTCTGGGGCCCAAACCCACATGTCATGTACAGCACTGCTCAACCTAAGGCTAATTGTGATGATACAAGCCATGGGCGCAGGCTTTGGTCTCCTAGGTTAACAGGGGTAGAGTCCATCCTGACTATCCATGCCCACACAGAGAACTTATCAATGTTACTACAAGAAGGTCCACTCCCCTCTCTTATTGTTCAAGAGCACAGGCTATCCATTGCACCCCGGATTGTGGAAGCAATTCCACCGCCAAACAAAGGAGAAAGACATTCTATCCCTTAACATCGTATGACACGTCGGTCCATACGCACATGTAGGTTTTTATTAATAGTTACCACGGCTCAAACCACAGTATACTTCACACGCGTATACTATCGCGAAGAAAAAGTATGGCTACAGTTCCATACTATATGCTGTTAGTACCTTCTGTCTCCTTTTGTTCTGTGCTTCCACTTGGGGAGCAGAATTTGTCTGCGTGGTCGAAAAAGTACGTTGAAGTCGATGGGTTTGTCAAAAAATGGCCGCTTGTAGGAAGCGGTGGAGAGAAAACTAGTCCATGTGACATTGGCTACTAATGGAACAAAGGTACTTCTTTCCATGTATGGCCTTTAAATGGCGACAAAAAAAAGTTCAAAGTTTGTCTCGTACCCAGACCTATGTTTTCACAGCAGCGGATGGATTACATCACCGCTACGCGAAAACTTTTCGCGTAGCGGTGATGTAATTCATCCGCTGCTGTGAAAACATAGGTCTGGGTACGAGACTATTAACACGTAGGGCAAAGTTTGTAAGGGGCCGTTCATAAATTACGTCACACATAATAAGGCTGTTTTGGACCCCCTCCCCCCCCCCCTCCGTCACGGAACCGTCACAATAATCCTCTCCCCCCCTCTTAATTACGTCACATTTGCTCCCCCCCCCCCCCCCCCCCCCTTCATGAATAATCATAAATCGCTTCGAGCGTGCATATTTGGCCAGTTTCGCGCCGTAATGCAAGCAAAGTTCAAAGAAACAGTTTTCGCATGCGGGCAACTCCATTGAAGTCGACCACACTACTGTCAATAATATATCATACATCGTCGCCGGCATGAAGGTCACAGGCTCTTCTTCATTCTAGGCCGCGGGGCTACCCGGCATAACTCCTTCGAGGTCAAAGTGATTTTTACCAATCCAGACTGCCTAGCCTGTTTCAGGCGCTCAGACAACTTTATCTCATCTCTATAATAACTCGGTTTGGTCAAACGCGCCGGTAGTCAGGCAATGCCCAACTAGGCAGCAACTAGCTCTTATTTGGCTTGTCTCGCTTATGAATCACCATATGTTTCTGCAGCATCACGTTTAAAGCGAAATAGAGAGAGCAGATCTTGCACGACCGGCCGAAAAAGCAAATGCAAGTGGACAGCCTGGTACTGATGCCATCATCGAGCGCGTAGATCAATATTACCCACGACATGAATCAATTTTAGTAACCGCTAAATACCATCGTGCATCATAGATCACGACAATGAATTTTAATTCAAAATGTGACATCACGCCAGCCTAAACCCCCCCTCCCCCCCCGTCACAAACCGTCACAATTGTTCAGACCCCCTCCTCCCCACCCCACCCCCCCTTTTGCGTGACGTAATTTATGAACGGCCCCTTAAAGGTTGTCGGTTGTCAAGGGTGGTTACTAAGGCATTACGGCCACTTTTTCAATATTTCAATAGGTATGCCTTTTGTCTACAAAATGTATTGCCGCAAACCCACTGTGCGGTATTCGATCATTTGTTATAAATGCCATTTTAATTTTTATACCGCGTACATGTACACACTACCATGTATAGGCCTGTGCACACGTGTGCAATCAGTTATTCAATTCTCTACAACCTCCATCTGCACACTCTTTACACTCCCCTCTATGCAATGCAAGAGGAGTTGCACCAATGCTTAGAAAAGCCAAGCATCAATAATTATGCTCTGCTCACCGGAACTAGTGATGACAGAAGAATTGTAGGACATAGCTGGTATCACAAAATCACAGTTGCATGTATTGTTTTATTGCAATAGCATGAGCAAAGAAAGGTAGTTTCATGCATGCACAGTATATTGTACATGTACTTCATACTTAAATAGGTACATGTA
The DNA here is from genome assembly GCA_949361645.1 of Spongilla lacustris. NCBI lineage: Eukaryota > Metazoa > Porifera > Demospongiae > Spongillida > Spongillidae > Spongilla > Spongilla lacustris. Next base: position 5,590,081 of record OX442424.1, read on the forward strand.
CGTGTGAGAGCATGCTACAAAACATGTCAGTAGCAATTCATTCAACACACACACTTAAGATACAACTAAATGAGACAATGTACTATGGGTTCAACAACAATAGAGAATTTCTTGCTGCATGGTTTTAGCAAAGATGCATGGCGACTGGGTTTGCCTGTACACTTCAAGTGCAGGTACACCTGATCATGTTCAGTATGCTTCATAATGAATATTTGTATGATGCATGAACAGAAACGGGCAATGACATTGCTGATGCAAGAAACACCATATGCGTGTGTATGAATCCAAAAGATCCACAAAGTAACACTTCATACTCTCAAGCCAGCACTAATATGACTTTACATTGTTGCAGCAGACTAGATCTGAAATGCAATTGAGACTGAGCATTTAAAAAAATTCACATGAGGTATGCACGTGATGAAAGAAAAAATACACTTGCAGATTTTATAGTTCAGACTAATTATGGTGGTGCAATCTCATCAAAGGACTCAAGGGAAAATGTTACTGTCGACATGTTGCATGTGTGTGTATACATATCCCATTTGTAGTGGATTGTAGGAAAACTGAAAACCATAGAAAAACAATCACAATTCGGTAGAGAAGTTATGATCTACACTCCATATGGTTGAGATTATCAATGGGTTTGATATAGAACTTAGTTACGGGCATTATAATATCTTAAGATAATGTGTTTACATTTAACAATGGTGAGAAGTACCATTGCACATTCCACCTTACTACTACCTAAATACTGCTACCCTACCCCTACCTGTCCTCCTTTGTACCCTGACCTACCCACTACCCCACCCCGTTTATACCCCACTCCTTATACCCCACCCCCCTTAATACCTAATACCGCTACCCTACGTAATCCACAATACCAAAAAGTGAGCAAGGAGCTACATGTAAAAATAGATCTAACTACATTTTGCATGTGGAAATGTAATGTGCATGTGCAAATGTAATTAATCAGAAGCCATACAACTTTGCTGTACCACAATGTCACCATAGGGTTTGAAGTATAAATTGATATTAATTGGTTGCTTATTCATGATCCACCTGCAGCTATGGGCAATGCCCTTGCTCACATTTCACATTTGGTACCAGACACTTGGGGGATGAGCCACATGTAGTTAGGTAACTATTAGTCATTATGGGGGGTTAGTGGTAATAGTCATTTTGTGGGGTTAGTGGTAGTAGTGGTCAGTTGGGGGGGAGGGGGGGTAGTAGTCGGTTGGGAGGGGGTTGGTTGGGGGGGGGGGGGGGGGGGGTTGTAGGCAGTTGGGGGGGGGGGAGAGGGGTAGTAGGCGGTTGGGAGGGGGGGGGGGGAGAAGGCGGTTGGGGGGGTAGTAGTCAGTTGGGGGGGGGGTAGTAGTAGTCAGTTGGGGGTGTGTGTTAGTAGTCACTTGGGGGGGTACTAATATTAGTTAGAGGGATCTGTAGTATTACTTATATGGGGCAGGTTATGGTGGGTCAGTAAAATTGTTAGGAAGTACTGTATTTATTGGAATAATACTCCTTACCCCACTCTACTTTACCATGTCTGACTACCCAAAACCCTATCGCACTACCTCATGCCACCAGCCCACCCTCTAACTACTTCATGCCACCAGCCCACCCTCTAACTACCTCATGCAACTACCTCACCCTCTAACTACCTCATGCAACTACCCCACCTTCTAACTACATCTACATGTACATGTAGATCACCCCCAATATGTCAAAAGCTTCCGCGCTTTGCGCGGGAGGGGACACCAGCACCCCTCTCACAGAAATCCTGGATACGCCACTGGTATTGGTGAAGATGATTCAGCTCCTTTAGGCAGCTTTCTGTCTCACCTCTTATACTACCACGGGTGAATCATTACACATACTTGCAGCTGAATCGGAAGCTTATAGCAGACGTGATTCGATCGTCTTTAAGACAATCAAAAAGCAAAACCAAACCTGGCGTGTATATGTATACCGTAATTGCTTATTCATTAACCGTGTGTACAAATACATAGGCAACAAAACTAATTTATGTCATTCCAGTTACACTTTGCCGCTCCAGCAGTGTTTCAGCTGTCTTTTCTTTAAGTATGATATGCATGTTGCGTTGCATTGATGGATGACAGTAACTGAACGAAAGATGTTGACAGACGGATGGACTCAAAGTATATTTGTGAGTGTGAAAGAGGGCAGCTGTGGTGCTGTGCCAACTATGAGTGGATCCAGATGCTGTACAATGCAGTAGCAGCTCTTATCATTTTGAAAGCAGCTTAGAAAGAGTCCCACTTGCATATCTAAATCATAAATGCATGGTGAAATTGTGAAATCACTATTAATAACACGTACCAAGGATCCAGCACTGTCAGAATACATGTAGTCCACAAAGTCACCAACATTGACCACCTGGACATGTTACCTTACCTGATTTGCAGGGGTTTGACCAGTTAGAGGCTGGATGCAAATACGTTTGTGAACAGATGATCCAATATCCTGTTGTTAGTGGCTACAGTTCTTGCATTTCAACCACCACAGACCCTGGAGGAGCTTTCTGCTTTGAACTGATCTGTTAAACAAAATACATGTAGGAGTGGTAGTGGATTTTAAACTTTGATGCACAAAATGGTTGTAATTTGAATTTAAGGTGTTAATGTGTTGTGTGAACTTACAAGTACTTTCATATCAGTCTTTTAAAAACATACCTTATATGCAGCGCACTGTGAAGGTCAATGATGCTATCATGTGAGGACATTAGTCCAGCTAGGAAGTCTTCCACTTCTTCTGAAGACCGATGTCTTGTTAAGTTATCACACCTGGGCTGTAACAACTACTGACAATGAAAAAAATTAAATTGGCATGGTACATGTACATACTTACATGCAGCTGGCTCCAGCAATGGGTTTGGTTTGATTCACCCCTTATTCCTTGCACACTTTTTGTGTTGAATTTGCAGCATTGCATTGATCACTCTTTTTCCTAAGATCCCCAATGCAAACCTGTTACTACATCAGCCTTGACAATGAAATAACTTCATTGTTATTGACTGTCATTCCATACCTAGCAAATCTTTCTTTGAAGATTATTGCTTCTAGATGTCTAGCTCGGCACCACTAGGATTTTCACAAATGCAATCCAACACTGCACTGTAGGAGAATGTCATAAGCAATGATACTGGGTCTTGCATGTGCATAGGGTTGAAACTGATGCATTAGACATTCATGTTATAGTTAGTGACTTTGTATTGGGTCATGAAAATAGTTACGCTCTTTGACGATACTAATGCTATTTCCTTCTTTATTTACCTATATATTCAACAAGATATAAAAAACATTCTCTCTGAGAAAGTTGGTGGTATATAGGATTTGAAGGCAATGGTGGTGTAAAAAGGAAGGGAACAAGGGATCAACGATGATTCGAATTTTTTTTAACAGTCCTATATTTAGCACTTTTGTAGTACGTACATCTTTCGTTGCTAAATATAGGACTTAAAAAAAAAATTCGTATCATCGTTGATCTCTTGTTCCCTTCCTTTTTACACCACCATTGCCTTCAAATCCTATATACCACCAACTTTCTCAGAGAGAAAGTTTTTTATATCTTGTTTCCTTCATTTTTTTTTTACATTGGGTTGCCTTAATATAACCAGGTACCAGTATGACATTGTGTACCTGCCTTCTAGTACAGGAAAGTGCATTCAGAACCTGTTACTTGTGTGTGCATTTATGTAATTCAGTAGTGTCATAGACACTTGTTTTGGTTAGTGGTAGAGAGAAAAAGGATCAGTCATTTATACCAGCTGTGCAGAAGTACCCACCAAAATGCTATGCATACCCATGTCCAGCTGTAGCAACACTGAACATGTCACTGCCTAGCAACATCATGTTTTGTGGTTTGTTTCTGAATATATGGAAGCAAACAACATCAAACTTATAAACTCCTGGGGTTACCTTCTTTGTGATTTGATTCAATTGCCATTGAGGATAGGTCCCCCATATATGCCTCAGACATATATGTATTATCCACTCAAGGTGGAGGGTATCATGAGGCCCAATCTCACTCATTGTCGCCTATTTTAGGCAAATGAATCTGCTTGGACAATCAGCTGATAACGCACCTACCATTGAGGTCTACTGGTATACAGTGTAGGCCATGCTGTTTTGTGTGATTGTAAGAGGTATAATAGAAATAGGGTTCTGAGACAGCACTATGATGCCTTATCCCAGCTATAATATCATTTTCTGATAATTTTATTGCATTAATGGCACGAACATCTTTTAACAATCCCCCTGCTTTTGCTCTTCGAATGTTCAGTGCCTTAGCAAGTAATGCATCTGCGCTAACTTTGCTAACAGCAGCATGTGCAGATCTAGTGGTAACCTTTTGTGCTAACCATGGATGGGTCTTGCAAAAGGCATCATTTAACTCATCTAGCAATGTCCTATTGCTTAGAATAGCCTTTTCAAGGCCACCCTTATACTCCATTAGAACACTATCATTGGGTTCATACAGGCAGTAGCTAAAATGATTAAGGAGATGGAAGCATGCAGTCAATACTTCACTGGTAATACACGTACAAGCCACATAATAATGTCAACCCCATGTCATGCATTATTTGTGTGTACTATACTAGGGGTGACACTTGAACTGTATTGCAAAACACAATAAACAGTGCAACTAATATCAATAATATGAATACTGTGTAGCAACACCCGTTATGCAACATGACAAAATCCAGCTGTACATGTCATCACCTAGCAACACAATGTATAAAGCACTTTTCCAGCTGCTCTAGACGAAAAGAAGCGCGCCAAACCATAATACTCCATGCACAACTCACCTTTGGGCCTCACGCTTACGCTTCTGGTATTGCGCCCTTTTCGCTAAACATGCAGCAGAAGGGTTTATCCAATATTGTATCCTTTTGGAATCCCGATTGGTCTCTTGCTGCTTTTGCCTCTTAGAAGCTCGTAACTCGTCAGAATTCTGCTCATCACAGCATACACGCCCCCTCTTAGAAGCGCCGAACCCGAGAGAGGTCTCTAACTCCTCGTTTCGATTTTGGAGGTATTCCGCTCGTCGCTTTGCTCTCCGCTGTTGTTGTCGTGAAGGCATTTTGATAAAAACAACTTCGCCAATATGAGTTAGATAACTAATACTATACACATATCACGTGAACATTGCCATGGGAACGCTTTCATATAGCTACATATGCATATTACGTATATCAGTAACATGCTTTATTTCCATATCTGAGACCTGTAGATGTTCTTCCAGAATTTTCTAGATTTTTTGGTGTATTTTGCGCTCATTACAACCATTCCTATCCCGAGTTATACTCACCCAGAAAAACAGTCGGAGGAGAAATTTGGGACTGGGAACGAGAACTACGAGCTACGAGCATTTTTGTTCTCTTAAAGTAAACGGTCTGGCGACTTGAACAAAACATGAAAATGACCGTCTTTCCATTGTGGATCGATAGCAATAAAGAGCTACACTATCCGTTTCTCGGTTCGTGAGTTATACGCAGATCGCGTTTTTTAATGATATTCATGATACGGCACAAATCCTATATGAGAGTTACTTCCGTAACTCTCGATATGTGATAATGTTCAGTGACTAATTATACTCAACAGTAAAAAATGATGGATTGAAACTGATTAATTAGAATGAAAAAGAAAGTTATTATTTATTACCTCTGCAAGACCCGTCCAGTTACTTCCCAACTGGTTCTTGGGCAGAACTGCAGCATTAGATGTGTCCATCACCTCACCGCTTAATCCTGTCACTTTGTTGGAATCGGGAGTGTTGGCCACAGCTGCTGCCCAGGCCACCGAGGCTAGAAAGCACCAAGCAAATGACCCTAAATGTTCAGAACTAGGGTGGGTTTGTGTCCCTATGGTAGTGGAAACCTATGGGGCTTGGGGAAAGGAAGCCACTACCATCATCTCCTCAGTAGCCTCCAGACTTGCCACCTCCACATGCCGGCCAAAATCCATCATACTCAATGAGATCTATGGTCGGCTGAATCTCAACCTGGTCTGTGCCAATGCCACAGCTGTCCTTCTAGGATAGCTCCTCCGCCATAGACCTAACTTTCACATATAATGTCTTCCTTGTATTATCATATACTATCCAATACAAAGGGCTTAACCTCTGATTAAATTGTACGCATGCAACTGTCAATAAATCTCTTTATTTCACTCTAATACCATGCGAATTAGTTGCACAAAATTAATAGCTTTATAGAGCCTCTGTATGTTTCAAATTCTTAATCAGCATCCTTTTAGCTTTGACCCCTCGTGCTTCACAAAGGGTCTATTCAGAACACTTGTTGTCTCTCACATTGCAAATGTTTTCACTTAATTAGTGCAGATTTGCGTCAGTTTTTTCTACAAAAAGCGTCAGTTGGCTTCTCTGGCTCCGCCCCAGGCCCCGGTGGGGAAGCTAACAGCACCCCCCACACCCCCTGGCTGGTCGGGAGGGGTGCCCCCCCTCCTAGGCCTACACCTTCCCCAGGATGATGGGGGTGATTGCCACTCCCCCCAGCCATACCGAATTTTTTACCCTTCCGATGGCGCCCCTGTATGTACCAACACATACCCGACAAAACAAAAGTGACATAGCCAATAGATGGAATTTCCCCTTCAGTATACATGTACATTTCCACAAGGTGTGGTACCAGGCTGGGTGCAAAAAAAAACACGTTTGTCATAAATTAAAATCCAACGCAGTGTATGGAACACTTCCCTGCAAATTGAAAAAGAGCATGCATCATACACATGTACACAGACACACACACACACACACACACACACACACACACACACACACACACACACACACACACACACACACACACACACACACACACACACACACACACGTCTCGTCCCCAGCCTGATTTTCGCGTAGCGGTGATGTAACCCGTCACACACACAAGCGGAAAACTTGGCACCTTTTCAAAGCCCTCCATGCACCTTCTGATGACGTGCCACGGTCTTAAAGTAGCTGTTTCCTGTCCCCAGCTGAAGCGGTGCAACTGGTCGGCGAATTCGCAACGCTTCCTGTGGAAATCTTTCGCAAGCCAGGCAACTGATACCTATCTCGAACTTACATAGCTTAACCCTTATAATATGGTAGCGTACAAATTATCCTCGCTTTCATGCCATCTTGAATTGTCACGTGATAAGGGGGATTCGATTACGGCCGTGATATTTTATAACTGCCGAAGTTAGCGTATGTCAAAATATCACGAATGACTCGGTCACTACATACGCAGTTTGCATCAGATCGGATTCCTCTGAGACGCTCGTAAATATCACCCGCGAGCGACAATATTTCACGGGTGCATATAGTCTCGGCCGAGACTACTAGTAGTCTCGGGGCATCTCCCCGTCAGGATGGGGAAAGTCGGCATGCCCATTACGCTTCTCCCGTGCTCTCCATCTCCATCTCAATACTACCATTTCCATCAGGATACTCCCCTCTCCATCAGGATACTTATTACTACCACCTCCACCAGGATACTCCCCACTCTCATCATGTTAGTACCTATAGAAATAGGTCCTACACAAACGTCTGAAGGCAAGGAACGGTTTCCTGCAAGTTGATATACCCGGACCACTATTGGCAACTCGGACCATTTTTGGCAGCCGAAAGTGGTCCGGGAAAGTGGTCCGCCCGGACCACTTTTCGCCCGGACCAATTTTCGCGTGACACGCCCTCGCTACCGCTCGGGACGCTACAGCCCAAGGCCCTCGGGGATTCTAAATCACGTAGATCCCTCGGTTTCACTGTCTAACTATTATATAGATTCACCGTAAGGTCTTTTATCTATGGACAGTGGGTGTCAAACATGCACTGCATGATATCAGGGAAAAGTTTGATGGCTGCCCATGCAGGTGACAGTGTATGTTGAAGAAACATGGAGAGCTATAGCTAGGGGACAAGCTAGATGACAAACACTCAGTGGACATGGTGATTTGCATGGTTGGAATAGATCCCCCAGCAGGAGAAACACAATGACATGCATCAACAAAAGCGCCCTATGTACAGACTGCACGTGTACATCAGAGACCCCGTTGAAGTTAGCCGCACATTCCTCAGCCGCACATTTAAAAATGAATAAATGTAACATTCCTCACACGGCGGGCGTCAGTAGCGCGCGCTTAATAGACCACTTAAGGGCGAACGTAAACAAACACGGTGCAGTGTTGTATAAATTTGGTGTGAGCTGTTCCATATAGTCACACGGTAAATCTGCACCTGTGCCACGTAGCGACCCTACACCACGCGTGGATCTGGAACACTGTACCAACTGCCGGGGGTGTGACCACTGCAAATACTACTACTTACTTACGGACTATGGAGATGGATGTCATTCTTGAGCACGCATAGTCAACCTGTGAGTAGTTTCATATACCCAAAGGGTAGAAGTGTACATGTGCCAACATGGAACCCAACACCACGTGCGGATCCTGAACACTGGACCAGCTGGGGGTGTGACCACGGCTAATAAGTATTCAAGAGTTTGGAGATGGATGCCATTCTTGTGAGTTACAAAGCACATCCAGTCAACCTGTGAGTAGCATCAAGTAACCGCAGGGTAGGAGTGTACATGTGCCAACTGGGAACCCAACATCACGCACGGATCCTGAACACTGGACCAGCTGGGGGTGTGACCACAGTTGCATGTAATACATGTAAGTATTTAATAGTTTGGAGATGGATGCCATTTGTGTGCGTTACAATGCACATCAAGTCAACCTGTGAGTAGTTTCTTGTACCCACAGGGTAGGAGTGTACATGTGCCAACTGGGAACCCAACACCATGCGCGGATCCTGGACCAGCTGGGGGTGTGTCCATGGTTAATAAGTATTCAAGAGCTTGGAGATGGATGCCATTCTTGTGAGTTACAAAGCACATCCAGTCAACCTGTGAGTAGTTTCATTTACCCACAGGGTAGGAGTGTACATGTGTCAACTGAGAACCCAACACCACATGCGGATCCTGAACACTGGACCAATCGGGGGTGTGACCACAGCTGCATGTAATAGCGATTTATGAGCTTGGAGATGTATCTGCTGTATATAAGGCTGATGTTTGACTCTATAGTCGCAATTGTATTTCCTCATCTTGTTTTGTAATGTGAAAAATAATTTTTGTAATACCAGTTGAAGCAGGGTTAAGCTGTTACAAATAGGTGTGGTTGTGTTGGTTATTGTGATGGTGGAAGGATGTCTGTATACATTTACATGCTTAAAATGTGAGGCGTGGCTTGAAGTTTTGAGTTGTGGCCTTATTAGGATACATGTACAATTACCTGTGTCTATTGTTGATCTGGCTATAGGGTTGAGGAGTGGTCTTCTCATCCACTAGCTATGGACTGTGTATATTTTCCCTACATGCAATATCCCAGGCTATAAGACGAAAGCACAACTTTGAGCCTAGTAAACTTATAAAGTACATCTGTGATACAGGGGAGACACCTCCCAAAGATGCATCATGTATTGGACCAAGTGGTTACTGGTACTTAGCTGCACAAGCTTTGTCTGGGAAATCTAATCCATCTTTCAAGTTTGTGGCAGCAGTTGCTGCATACTGGTATAAGGTAAGTACAATTACATTCAGTACTACAGATCATTATTATATTAACACAAAACTTACACTAAGAGTTCGATATGCACACCGTAACGTCTATTTTGGCTTTAGACCCCTGGCCAGGATAGCCCTGGCCACAGACCTGGTTAGGGTCAGGTTTAAGCGACCATAAATGTCAGCTGTTGCCTTTGATTTTGACACACTGTGGCTTGCAGCAAGTACAGAGGCTAGGCTGTATATACAATAATGGTTATGTAAGTTTATAATAATAATTATATGTAAAAAAACTTTTTTCAAGTATATGAAATATAATTACTACAGATCATGTTATTAGATTTTATTATATATGTATATATAATTATGTCATAAAATAGACTTGCACTAGAGACCGAGCAGGAAAACCAGTTCTGGTTACAGATGGAAAGGTTGCTGATAATGTACAAGAAGAGACCAGTACTTGTTTGGATGGAGAGATTAATGACAGTAAGGACGAAGGAGCTAATGATGTAGAGACTGTGAATGAAGGAGCCAGTGATGGTGTGAATGAAGGGGCCAGTGATGGTGTGAATGAAGAGGCCAGTGATGGTGTGAATGAAGGGGCCAGTGATGGTGTGAATGAAGAGGCCAGTGATGGCGTGAATGAAGGGACCAGTGATGGTGTGAGTGAAGAGGCAAGTGATGGTGTGCATGAAGGGGCCAGTGATGGTGTGAATGAAGAGGCCAGTGATGGTGTGAATGAAGGGGCCAGTGATGGTGTGAATGAAGAGGCCAGTGATGGTGTGAATGAAGGGCCAGTGATGGTGTGAATGAAGGGGCCAGTGATGGTGTGAATGAAGGGGTCAGTGATGGTGTGAATGAAGAGGCAAGTGATGGTGTGAATGAAGAGGCAAGTGATGGTGTGAATGAAGGGGCCAGTGATGGTGTGAATGAAGGGGCATGTGATGGTGTGAATGAAGGGGCCAGTGATGGTGTGGATGATGGGGCCAGTGATGGTGTGGATGATGGGGCCAGTGATGGTGTGAATGAAGGGGCCAGTGATGGTGTGGATGAAGGGGCCAGTGATGGTGTGAATGAAGGGGCATGTGATGGTGTGAATGAAGGGGCCAGTGATGGTGTGAATGAAGGGGCAAGTGATGGTGTGAATGAAGAGGCCAGTGATGGTGTGAATGAAGGGGCAAGTGATGGTGTGAATGAAGAGGCCAGTGATGGCGTGAATGAAGGGGCCAGTGATGGTGTGAGTGAAGAGGCAAGTGATGGTGTGCAGGAAGGGGCCAGTGATGGTGTGAATGAAGAGGCCAGTGATGGTGTGAATGAAGGGGCCAGTGATGGTGTGAATGAAGAGGCCAGTGATGGTGTGAATGAAGGGCCAGTGATGGTGTGAATGAAGGGGCCAGTGATGGTGTGAATGAAGGGGCCAGTGATGGTGTGAATGAAGAGGCAAGTGATGGTGTGAATGAAGAGGCAAGTGATGGTGTGAATGAAGGGGCCAGTGATGGTGTGAATGAAGGGGCATGTGATGGTGTGAATGAAGGGGCCAGTGATGGTGTGGATGATGGGGCCAGTGATGGTGTGGATGATGGGGCCAGTGATGGTGTGAATGAAGGGGCCAGTGATGGTGTGGATGAAGGGGCCAGTGATGGTGTGAATGAAGGGGCATGTGATGGTGTGAATGAAGGGGCCAGTGATGGTGTGAATGAAGGGGCAAGTGATGGTGTGAATGAAGAGGCCAGTGATGGTGTGAATGAAGGGGCCAGTGATGGTGTGGATGATGGGGCCAGTGATGGTGTGGATGATGGGGCCAGTGATGGTGTGAATGAAGGGGCCAGTGATGGTGTGGATGAAGGGGCCAGTGATGGTGTGAATGAAGATGAAGGAGCAAGTGATGATGTGGAAATAGAGGCCAGTGATGTAGAATGGGAAAGGGAAGATGAAGGCAATAATCTGAAGGATGAAATTGAGGAACATGTGCCGAATGAACGTCTCTACTTGCATTGCACATGCAAGCAACCATACAGTTCTGAGAGGTATTCATTATTAAATAGTATTACATTATTGATGTCATCTGTTTGCTAGGTTTATGATTGGATGTGACTATTGTGGTGAGTGGTTCCATGGTAGCTGTGTTGGAGTAACAGAAGTTGAATCATCATGCATCAGTACATACAAATGTCCCACATGTACTGCAAAATGTGTTGCTGTTCCTTTTTATGAAGAAGGTAAAATTTATGAACCTTGTGTACTATATATGTATATCACTACTGTACTGAATCATCAACAGCTACATCCCAGAATGAAGAATTGTGTAACCCCAGTGTAGAAAAACGTCATCAGGTACAGTTATATTTATTAATAATATATTCAAGGTCTAATGTATTATGCACAACACTATTGCATGAAACGAACAAATGGAACATAAACTGGTCACTTGTATGTGATTTGTAGGGTACTGTTGTAACAACAATCACAGCACAGTGTATAGCTCGCTTTGCACCTGCAGAGAATGTCTTACTAAGACATATTCCAATGTTTGGGCATTTTCATGTAACCAAATTGCAATGGAGTGCTCTGTTTGGTGGACAGAAAAGTGACCCATCATGGGTACATGCTATGGCACAAGGGCTGTCTGTTCTGAACAGCTGTTGCTGCTTTGCTTTTAAGAGACACTGGATAAAGAAAGTAGGATAAAAAAAGAATACATCAACACTATTTAAAGCCAATGCACATTGCACGTTTAAAGCATGCGGCATTGTTGCTGCTTTGTCTGTCAACACTAGTAGCTTCCAAGATGAAAATATCACTGTGCATGTCCACTTCAATGGTCAAATTAACCACGGCTCAGATGAGACACATGCTCGACACATTAGCAATTCTGCAAGGCAGTAAATGTGTGAGAGATTTCAAGACACAAATATTCCTCCAGCAAAGGAATACCATAGCAGATTGATGCTACTAGGACCTGAACAATATGCTTTAGGCAATCGAGATGGTGCTGGGTGCTCCGTATCAGTGTTTCAAAAGATCTCATCAGATGCATGACTTCAGTTGCAAGAAGATAGAGACCTCATAATGTCACTGTTGCTGCTACAAACGAAATACATCTCTGTGGAAAGTGGTAATATTTGTGTCAATATAAACGGAAAAGATTCTGCAGTTAAGGGCTTCATCCAGCACATTCATGCATCTCCATTTGCTGTCATCTGTTTCAATGAAGCTGCTGTCCGTTTATATCACGAGGTTGCAAAACAGACTGCAGTGTTTTGTGATGCCACTGGCACCATTGTCACACTACCAAAAGATGAAGGAAAGGTTCCAACTGTATACTATTATGCCTTAGTCCTGAAGCATCCAGTGAGTGACAAACCTCCACTACTTTCTTGAAGCCTTTCGTAGAGCAGAAGGGCTTTTGTTTGGGTTTTCACGGCTATCTAAGCCTCAGCAAATCATTATTGATAGAAGCCAAGTGCTTCTGTTAAGCTTTTTGCATGTTTATAATGCAGAAACATTGCAAGAGTATCTGCTCAGATCATTTCGCATTGTAACTGGAACCCCCAAGCCCCAAGATGCAGGAAAAATTTCCCCTCATGCTTGCAAAAGCCATGTGATGAACTCCACAAAGAGGGAATGTAAGAAATGGTGAGTGCTAATTAATAATTAAACCTGTGGCAATAACGCATACATGTAAATATTCTTTAGGTTTCATAAACAGCATTACAGGTTTTCAACGTTCTTATTTTCAACCATGGTTAATGCACGCACCCTTGCTGACCTTGTGGCAAGAGTCTGGCTTCTAAAGTTGCTGCTCTGTTCCAAAGTGCAATCACAGTCTATGAGGCATGCTCATGATGCCTTAGTAGATATCATCAATGGTTTGGGTGATATTGTAGATGAGGATCAGCACAAGAATGAAACAGTGTACTCAAATGAATGCATTTCAGATGACAATGAAGGCACAGCTATGTGCAAACAGCCCTTTGGTAGCTTTTTTCAAATACAGTTGGAAAAAGTGCAAGTTGACAATTTTGGAGAGGTGGATAATGTATACTTTTAGCCTGAGTTCTTTGCAGCTATAGTTGAAAATTGGTTACCAATGGCACCTTTTTGGACAGCTCTGTTGTTAGGTCCAATATTATATTACTTTTCACATAGGAGACCCTGCTCGCCACCAAGATGAATACAAAGGATGTGGCACAACACAAGTAAATTTCCTTGTATATGTTATTATAAACTGCTTTATGATAATTGATATTAATGTAGTATGTTGAACATACCACAGCTGGTACTGTAGAAGCATGGAACTACATACTAAAATGCATATACCATAAAGAAAAGCATATGAGGCCAGATGTGTTCATTCAGAAGCACTACCCTGTAGTACTGGGAAGGCAGCGTCAGTTATATGATGACTTGAAAAGGCCACACAGGAAATGTGTTAAGGTTGGAAACAGTATTATAAGTATTTAGCTAAATGTTCATGAATTTTACATGCAGCGATCTGTCAAAGTAAAACCATCTCATCCTTTGCTTGAGAAGTGGTCTAAACGAAAGAAACACAATGCAGCTCCAAATCCATCACTTGGTTACTTTCAGCAGAAACCATCTAAGCTATGGAGCCACCTCCCAACTGTTTTAAGGTAGAAAGCTAAATCAATGTCGGTAATGTCTGATACAATTATTGGAAAAAAAGCCAGATATCAGCTGACATCACTGAAATCACCACAGAAGAAAGGTGTGTTGCACTATTTTTTTAATCAAGCTAATTTGTCATGACAATTTAATACACTGTTTTATAAAACTAATTATTATTATCTATAATCATTAGATATGTGTAAATTATTATTATAATGATAATTATATATTATCTACTGTATTTTATTATATATTTACATGTGTGCATAAAATCCAAGTATTCGTAAATGATTCCCTTTTCATTACAGAGACTCATCAACAGAGTAATGTTTACCATTTTTGTCCACCAAGTATGCTTTAGTTCTGTACAGTATATTATTTATGATGGGAAATTTTATTATTGTTTTTTTTTCAGGATTCCCAACTCATTGGTGATCCCTGAAGATGCATCCCCTTCTCATCTGTTAGCGTTTTATACAATTGTGCTGGTATTTTAACCAATAATATTTTGCATCTTACCTCAGGAATGTGCTGCGATGTCGGTGAGTAAGATGTTCACAATTACTATTCAGCAATCATATGCTTGCCCTTCAATGAAGGGTTCATCTGGAGGAGTTCTGGAAGTGGCCAGGCATATAAATGGAGGCTTATGCAACACATCCAAATTTTTGTTGGTTAAATTCAGCTATACAAGCTCTGTGTGCTTGCACACAATTGCAGCTCATGTTAAAAGGTATCATTATTATGTTGATGAACATAATTATATTCATTGATATATTATCATAGCACTGAAACAGGAATGTCTAACACAAGTTCAGCAAGAATACATTGATTTAATTGATGAACTTCAAAGCAGCTCCAATCATACCTGTGACCCTTCAATACTTGCAGTAAGAGACGGTGAATAATGCAGTATGACTAGACATGTCCATGTATTCCCATAGTATATACTTAGCACATGCAAGGTAGCCAACCATTTACAACATGGTATTGAAAATGATTGTTGTGAAGGAATAACAGTGTTGCTTGATGAGCTTTTGTCAACTGATGAGGTATGCAACATTTGTCTTTAAATGTAGTGTTATAGGTGTGTACAATTACATTATTACCAGATCATTATTTTTGTGAAACAGGCCTCTGGGAACGACTACACAAGTCACTTTGCTACAAGGATAATTAAACAGGCATCATGCTGTGGAAAGTTTAACCTTCAAATTGTAATTGTACTTTACTGTTGTTGTCATTATCTTCATAGAACATTTGTGATGATACTATGTGGAAAATTCTTTCGTGTGGTGTTTCCACTGAGCAGCATGAAGGGAAAAGCATAACAGAATTGATAACAGTGTGGCTTGATGATTACTTACATGAGAAATTGTAAGTGGATGTCTAAGGAAGATGTATTTATCGTATATTCTTTAGGTTTTGTGAAACCATAGTATAGCATATGTAAATATGTATGTTGCAACATGAGTTATGAAATTCAGTTAATATATTTAAATTGTATCATGATTTTTTTAAAGCATGTGCATCCAGTTATGAATAAAAGCATTGAAACAAGTATTAATACTGATAAAAAACATTCTCTATGAGAAAGTTGGTGGTATAGAGAATTTGAAGGCATGTAATAGTGGTGTAAATGCAGGGAAACAAGGGTTGAATGATAAGTAAAAATGAAACAGTCCTATATTAAGCCGCACACATCAGTTGTAGAACAATACATTGTTCATGCATGCATGTGCTAAATAAATATAGGACTATTTGGTTTTTCCTTGTCATTCAACCCATTTCCCCCTGCTTTTTACACCACTATTGCTTTCAATTCCTATATACTTTTTCATAGAGAATGATTTTTTATACTTGATAAAACCCTTAAACCAACGAAGACCGATCTATTAAATCTTGAAAACTGTTGCTACTGTGTGATTTGTTTATAACGTCATTTCCCGTTGGCTATGGGGTGATAAGCTGTTGTTCTAAGTCGAACAGTACCCAATGAATGCATAAGTTCGGCCCAAAGATTAGATTCAAATTGCCTTCCACGATCTGTGGTGATAGAGGAAGGAATTCCAAAACGTGAAACCCACCCGGTGATAAAAGCTTGAGCGACAGTGGTAGCAGTCATATCCGGAATTGGAATAGCTTCAGGTCATCTAGTGAACCGGTCAATGATGGTGAGAAGATATGAAAAACCCTTTGAAGGTGGTAAAGGTCCCACCAGATCCAGATGGATGATATCAAACCGAGAGTCTGGAGTAGCAAACGTTGCAAGTGGGGTAACAGTATGGCGATGGATTTTGGATCTTTGACACTGTAGGCAGGTTCGAGACCATTCTCGGACATCAGTGTTCATGCCAGGCCATACAAATCGAGCGGATATCAGGGCTGGTGTTGAGTTGCTCGCACCCCGGGATGTGCCATGGAATGTAATGCGTGGAACACTGACCGACGGCAGGTTCCAGGAACCACTGGCCGCAAAACACCAGTAGAAGTGTCACAAAGAGGGTTAAATTAGAACCTTCCAGTGGAATTGCTTTCAGAACCAGAGAGGTCGTTGTCGAACCGTTTTGGAGTCTCTGAATCTCAGGGTCTGTACTCTGTGCAGATGCCATCTCCCCATAGTCAATGGTTCCTGTTTGGTGCTGTAAGGCGTGCACATCTATACGAGACAGAGCGTCAGCAACAGCATTGTCACCACCTTTCACATATCGGAGGTCAGTAGTAAATTGTGAGTGTAGTCCAGATGGCGGATCTGTCTGGGTGTGTACTCAGTGGAATTGGAGGATAGAGCATATGTCAGAGGTTTGTGGTCAGTTAACACATGAAACGGCCGGCCTTCAACAAAATGACGGAAGTGTTTGATGGCAAGGTAAACCGCTAGCAACTCTCGATCAAATGCACTGTACTTGGTTTCTGCTACATTCAGCTTCCTTGAAAAATAGGATATGGGGTGCCAATCTGCCCCAAGTTTCTGCTGCAGAATTGCTCCAACGGCCTTGTTTGATGCATCTGTCATAATGGATGTGAGAGCATGAAATAGCATCGTTGCTCGTGCTAACATCTCCTTAGCCTGTTTGAAAGCGTCTGTGGTTAGCTGTGTCCATGATAGCACTCTGTCATTTGCCAAAGAGTGAGAGAGCATTGCATTGAGGGGTTGCAAAATGCCGGCACAGTTCGGTACAAAACGATGGTAAAAGTTGATCAGTCCCAAAAATTCCCGCAGCTTGCGCTGGGTATCAGGCAGTGGAAATTGTTGCAGAGCCTGAACACGCTCTTCCAGTGGTTCAATGCCATGCTCTGAGACCTTGTGCCCTAGAAACTCTAGTGTAGCAACACCTACGTCTCTGTAAGCCATTCTCTAACTTGCACAGCTCTTTGCTCTTATTGTTTGCTTGCTGGATACAGTACCTTACTCGACTCGGTTATGGACTGTACCTTCTATTTCTGTCTCAGTTAAGAAGGAAGCTAATTATAAATTCTAGTACTGGCTGTGTCGTATTGGCAGTATTGGAAGTGCTGGTATTCAAAGTGATTTTAAACAAATCTACATACATAAAGCATGCCTGATCACATATGGAGATGCAGGCCCAATGCAAGCTGTCAAGTGTTCCCCATTAGCTACATTCTGAGCTGGTGCATATTGTTGCAACTACTAACCATGAAGGATGGTGGGGGTGGGGGAATGTACTGGCCAGCAATTATCAACCCTTTTAGCATGCATGATGTACTTCATTGATGTGGGTTATAGATTCTTTTTCCAAATGATTAAACATGTACATGCACCATTAGAGAACTCATCACAGGAAAAAGTTATAAACGTCCAGCTGGATTTTTAGGCTGGTTTTTAACAAAAGCCCATCCTGGAATGAAGCAAATAGCATAAAAACCATCCTGGGATTGAGCATCCAAGGTGGAAATAGTGTAAAAACCAGGATGGGAATAGACATGGTTCTACCCTGGTTCTGTTGAACAAAAACCATGTTGAGGTTTATAATTATATTCATATTCAACATGGGTTTTGTCGAGGTACACTGTAGAACAACATGCTATTCCCATCCTGGACGTTCAATCCCAGGATGGTTTTTACGCTATTAGGATGGGTTTTTGTTAAAAACCAGCCTAAAAAATCCAGGCTGGACGTTTATAACTTTTTCCTGTGCATGCGAATAATGGAGTTCACGGGACTGAGAAACTCACTTTTTGTAGCAACCACAAATGTACTTATGAGGTTGCAGGTGCAGATCTCACATGGAGTTCTGATCTTTAAAGATCCAGATCACGAGTGTCGAGTGGTGGCACAGAGAATTACATATGTATGGCACTCAGATTGACAAAGAGTTAAAGGGGAAACCTTCATTGTAAAATACTGTTCAAGTGGAGCCTTTTTAGCTTTGCGAGTTACTTTTCCTGACGGTCACGCACGCGGTCAAGCCAACCGTATCGCTGGCCTAGTTTGACGGTGTTGACGGTTGAAGGGCGAACCGCGGCATCACTGGCTACGTGCCTCCTGGCTGTCATTTCCCCATTCACCGTATCGCCTTAGGAGAGGTAACGAAGCAAAGGAGAGAAGCATTTATCGATTTTTTGATTTTGATTTTATTTTTTTAAAGTAATGGTAGGACATTACGAGTGCGTAGAAGAAAGTATGACTGGAAAACAAAGGCTTTGCTTGACTCTATACCACTCGCAAAGATCATTATCCGGCTCAAGCATATCCCGCCAACTATAATGCTCTTTTCGTTTTCGAGCATAGAAACCCAGTGCAATACACATCTTGCAATTGGGGATTCAATAGTAGCATTGGCCTTCGACCCTCCAATTTTAAAGCCTTCATCTTTTAAGACACTTTCGAGAGCCTGTCTGACTAGATTGCTGTGAACCTGTGATCCCGACATTTCGATCCCTATAGTCTTGGCATAAACAGGGATATTAAATACATGGATTGGAAACGGCTCCGTAATCTACGTGTACCGGAAAAACATCCGTGTTGCGCCTATCATGGATTCTGAATTGGATGGCTGGGATGAGTTTGATGTTGACTCGGACGAATGTGACCTGGATGCTGATGCCAGTGAACTGTATCCCATTGAATCGGATGAGCCTGACCTGGCCGAGTCTTTAGACAGGGTTAGTCACTAATCATAGCATAAGCAAAACACTCGATGTCTGACTGTCTGTCGATTGTTTAGGCTGCCTGCATGCTGTCAGAAGTGGTAGTAAATGCGCGAAAGGAGGAGTTACTAACAGCGTCAGAGCACGGATCTAGGGTAGATTCGGTAGGCTTAAGTGTTCGGCAGTCGCGCGAAAATTAGATGTACAATAAATAGCCCTACAGATATTCGGAATTAAAAAAAAATATGCTAACTGCACTTTTAGAAACCTAACCCACCTTAGAACAACAGTATCACTTAATATTGTTTTGTTTTTGTCTATTGTAAATGCAATGAAATATTAAAGTCACTACGGTTGCGTTCGGCAGTAGTCGGCAGCGCTAAGGGTTATTTCGGCAGTACGATTAGGCAGTGTTCGTCACCGCATATAGCACAATCATTCGAAATGAGACATATTAACATTCTTACTATTATACCCGGTATAAAATGAGTAAAATAGCTCCAGATCCAGAATCATCAATCACCAGTCATGCAGGAATTGGAATCATCGTTACGATATTAAATATAAGCACCCTATAGACATCTGGCAATTGCAACTTGCACTTCAGGTCTGTGGAGCTCAAGCCACAGGTTTTAATTGTCACTGTCTTCAGCAAGATTTGTACAGTTTGGATAAATGTATTCCTCTTCATCTTCACTTTCAAAAGAGAAATATATTCTGTGAACTTCTGGGATGCACTGAGGCGGCATGTGATGTTTCATCGCACTTCTGACACTGCACCCACTTGCATTCAACGTCATCTTGTTCTTGTTGAAAGAAACTGGAATCACACACCATACATTTCCAATCACCATCAGAATCATCTTCGTCTTTTTGATCTTTTCATTCCCTGTTTCTCTGCTCTTTTTTCCTCTTTCTCATCTCCTTTCTTACCTTTCCCTTTCTCAACTCCTTTCTTACCCTGAAACCAGCAATAGCCTGGCCTGCCATCCTTGAATAGATTTCTACGTTTATCTGCCTTGACGACCTTGGCAACAATATCACAGAGATCGTGTCTATTTATGGGGAAGCTGCATTTCAGAAACCTGATACAGAATGCCGGCGGCTGCTAGCATTGCTTCCTCAGCCTTTGTCAACACAGTACTAGGACCCATTTTTCTATCCTCTGGTCTCTTTCCATCCAACTAGTCACAGCGTGTGGATCGTGGTACACCATAGGCCTTTGATGCTGCATGCCTAGACATGTGACCTCCCTTACTTCATTTATAGCAGCGATCAATAAAATGTGTGGCAATGAAGCACCATGCAATGGCAATCATGCTATGGTTTTACAATTACAATGATATCAGTCTTAACGAAAAAAAGTGAAATGAATTGATATATAATTGGTACTCTAGAATGTGTCATTAATTGCTGACAGAGAAATGACAAAACTGTAGTACATGTATTTTTGTATTGCACCAGTTGCCTGTAAAAGTTGGAGGACAAAGCAAAAAAAAAAGATATTTCATATAGGATACCATATGCCCCCCCCCCCCCCCCCCCCCCCGGACGAACACTCCTTCCAGGCAATATTTTGCTCTGTGATTCATATATAAGAAACCTACCACTTGAACAACCTTAACATATCTCTTTTTATTGATAAAGTTTTTTTTTCTTTTTTGCAGTGTTCGTCCCCTATGCCGAACACACCCAAATTGCTTGATTCGACCATGGTGTGTTCGACCCCCTTAGAAATTCTTCGACATTTCAGATTTGTATGTAGCAAAACATATTTTGTGGTAGTGTATTCAGTTCTTAGTTCAGAAACAATCCCAAAAGTACAAACCGATGAAACTTGCCTGACAAATGCTGGTTGCCCCTATCGCACCTTTTAACAGTTGCGCACCGTACGTTGCGCCATTTTAGCCAAAAAATTCGGTTGGGTAAACAAAAGTAATATTACTCGCTACATGAAATTTTGTAATGAAACTTTAACTGAACTGGCTGAAAACTAACTCCTTGGAGATTGTGTTCCATCCATCGTTTCAATTTTAAAGCGTTCGGTAAGCCTTTGCCCCTTTTTAGAAGTGTTGGGGGCCGAACACTACCCACTGCCGAACATACCCTACGCTACCCTACTTTGCTGAACGTTTTCGAACTGCTGTCAGAAGCACGTGACAGAAAAGAAACGGAGGAACTCGCTGTTTCTATTATGAAAGGCGTGCAAGGCTGCATCCTGCAAGGAGGAAGAGCAAAGCTACCATCCACAATGCAGAGTACAACATGGTCAGCTTTTCATCGCTTTCGTGTTTCGGAAGGTATCTGGTCAAAGTGGGTCTCGTACTTAAAGATTTTGAATGCCCCTGAGGACACAGTGCAAATAAGAGAAATCGTGCTGCAGGTTCTTCTACGTCGAGCACTGATGCATGAAATGGCTTTGATGAAGCAACCAAAACCTGCTGAGCCTTGCAGAGTAATTCTGACTGACATGGAGAAAAATGCCATATCCTATATGACAGGGTATGTCATTAAGAAGCTCACTGATAAGTATAAAGCATCAAGCTGCGAAAACAGGGACCTCTTTCTGTTAATTCTAAGAAGAATGCACTCAAATGAAATAACATCACTTGGGGTACCAGTGAAATCGTACACCGAGTGGACTGAACTAGTGGACAGGGGTAATCTAATCACTGTTACTCCTCAGGTTAAATATTATAATTTCCTAAATACTAAAGATAAGATTCATTAATGTTTTTTTTCATACACTTATAGGCATTTAAACTGATGGAAGCTGCAGAAATTGTAACTCGTAAGCATCTTAACACTGAAGTAATTGAACCAGGAAAACAAGTATTTTTAGATATAACCAAAAATGTATTGCAAGATGTTGATGTGTTAGAGGCATGGAACTCTATCTCTATGAATGATTATGCAGCCATGGAGCTTTTGAACAACATTGTGCAATTGTGGGCTACAATTCGTTGCCATTCATTTGCAAAAACTTTCAACATACAGCAAGAGAAGGTACGCAAAAAACATGGGACAAGAAAGACACTAAAGAATAAAGGAACTGACAAGGAAAATGCATGAATACATATTCATTTGTGATTATTTTGTTTTGTTCAACTTTTGCCGTTTTCGTTTTGGTAGTTGTAGTTCATCATTTCCATCTGTGTTTCCTGCAATGGCACTTGTAAACTTCTCAGGAGATACATTCATTGTTCTTCGATCATTGCCTAATTGTTGCCTACTATGGAGAGTAGCAACATTTTGTAAGTACTCTCTAACTGTGGGGTTATCGTTTGAGCCACCCCTATGTCGCTGTTTAGAAAAGTAGCGTTCCAGAGGGTCTTGACAAAACACTTCAGTTAGAAGGTAATGACCAGAATGCAGCAATTTAGGTCCCAATTCACAAAAGGAATGCACTGCACATTAGGATTTACAAGATATAACAGTAAAGTTAGTCGTTCAATAGAAATTATACTCACGGCTTACCAGTGATTCTTAGTCCTTCCAGTGTTTCTAAGCTAATGCAAAGCTTTTTTTAAATCTTTGGTGCCAATTGCTTGCACTGTATTTCTTGTTGCCATTCAGAAAAATACAGCAAAAAATCATTCATCAGCCACTGCATAAACATGATAGAAAATAACAACTTTGCACTTTAGAGATGTGTGTACAGTGTACCTTAAAACGGTTATCATCAGGTTTAGTGAATGGTCTCTTTATTTCCTTAATCTCCCTAGTTCCATCCGAAGGAGTTCTAATGTTCATGATGTCAAAAAATCTATCAAACATTCGTATAAATGTTCGTGTTTCCAATGTATCATTGTTGTTGATTAAATCCAATGCACATGCAACAGATTCACTCATAACCTAATGTGCATGTCATATAGAGGCACTATAGTTACGGACAATGATGGATCAGAATAAGAGGGCTTACCTGAGCAGCTAAATTCACCTTCATTTTTGAAAAAGATGATAGCCATATGTGGTCTTTTGTTAGTTTATAACAAAGACGTACTCCTGGTGTTGGGGTGGTAGTTTCCATCAGTAACAGCTCTTCAATATGTTTCCAAGATATTGACTTTCCATTCTTCTATTACAAAAAGAACAATTCAGTATAAATTGGAAGCAATACATTATATTACATACCTCAAGCTGTCTTGAGTGAGAGTGTGCATGTGAATTTGCAAAGCAGTTTCTAGCTGTTTTTAAGAGGTGTGGTGGGTCACAAAAAAAATAAATGAAACAGTCCCTTCTAAAAGGGTTAACTGTTTTATGTGTAAGACTTCCAACACTGGTTTTACATAGTTTAAAAAACTTTCTATTAGAACTAATGCCATCACATGTTATTGAAATGACTTGTATACCATTCAATTCCAATGCCTCAATCACTTCCCATATAATTGCATACAATGTACATGTATGTCCACACAGGTCCAATGATGCGTACGAAGCAATCACATATGCTTTAGACGGTTTATAGACTGGTCTCACCATAAATGAGAGCATGTGGTCAGCTAGTTTGGGAATAGATCTTTTACATGGTCCAGCAGTCAATGACTCTGCTAAAGAATCCATTTCATGATTAACAGATCCCAGATCTACAAACCCTATCATTTCTCCAGCACTTTTGTTGAACACAATGCCACTTTTAATTGTCATTTCATCTAGTATCAGGCCAAACAATCTTTCATCAACTGCTAATGACATTGTTTCTTTACTAAGCTCCTGTATAATTGGTAAATGAACTCCGTTTTTAATATCACACCAGTGGGTATAATCGCGCAGTGTTCTTTCTGAACGGTAAGGACAAAAAACCACTTTCAGCTACAAATGAATATGCAGACCTAGAAGCATAATGAAGACTTAATGCAAATCTGATTATTAGGGGATGCCATTTCATCTGTCTCTTGCGATTAAGAGCATTATACAGTTTTTGCTGCTCCCATAATAGTTTTTGAAACATATTGCTTTCAAGGTCAGTACCATTGGAAGTGTGTAATTCCATCACATTCTTTATGTCAGTTGATTCAACCTCTGAAAGAATGATGCCATCTGACTCAATACAGTCCATAACTTTCTTCTGTAAAGCTTTGGTTCTCAAAGTTAGTTTTGTTGTGTTGTGTTCATGCACATTTTTTAAATGCAATACTAACTCACTGTTGGATAAGTAGCGATAATTTGTGTGGCTGCTTTCAGCACATTTAGAATCCTTATTGCCATGGTATTCCCATGATTTCAGAAGTCTAAGTTGATTTCTATATTTTGAACAGGATAGACAGCGGCTATTAGGTTGTTTCTTAGCACACAACAATTCACAGCCAATTGTCCGCACTGTGCTTACCAGACAATCCTGACACAATGGTGCTAATGCTGTGTCAATATATGCTACAATTTTACCAGCTTTATCAAGCATCTTGCCACCTCGGCTCTTTACTAATGCAACAAAGATTTCATCACATTTGCCTGCACAAACTGAAGAAGAGTTCAAGATTGTAGTTATTTCTTTTACCATACCAAAATCCACAATTTGTTCAGGTAAATGTTTCAGTGTATGGTTATTCTTTTCGACTAATGTATCCTTCACATATATATTCCACATAAGATCATTAGTAATAACTATGGAATATCTAATAGTTGGAGCACCAGATGGAATGGAACATAATTGGCACAGTTGTATCTGGTGTATCTGGCTGTCACTGATTGTCCATCCAACTATGTTTGCAACCTGGTCTTTCAGATCTAAAAACAGTGTAGTAGGAACGTCATCCAACGAAACAGTAGGTGTGATATTTTTCTGGAACCCTTTGCGTCTATCAAATACCTTTCTCCTGCTCTTTTTCTTTCTTGCCATATTTTTTTCATACTCTCCACAACTTATTTTATAAGTCCTACAGTAGTGCTTACAGAGAGACGCAAGCAGCAGCAGTGGTACCGCCCACCTCAGTAAGTGAAACTCCAGACTCTCTGTTATACAAATAACTAGTGATCCCAGTGGACGGGTTTCAGGAGTGTAGTTAGAAGTGTTCAGATCTGTTGAACGGGAAGTTGTTCAGGAGCTTACGTGACTCGAAGCTTAAGCGACCCGATCGCTTTAACAGGCTAATACATTGCTTTCAAAAGTAAAGCTTGACTGATCCCATTAGTAAAACCTGTCTCTTAATTAGAAAGAAACCAACTTACCAAGTGTAGCTTTTCGTTTCTTCGATTACGTGACTATAAGAATACCCCTCAAGCGCAACACGGATGGAAATTAGGAATACCGTAATTCAGCCGTATACATAGGTCCAATGGACACTCAAACACGTGACCAAAATCAATGAATATTAAATTTGGTTGGCAAATTTATTATCCGTGCCTAAGAAATGGTTGTTAGTTGCTGTGCGATTGGTTGTGGGGCCGTTCATAAATTACGTCACACAAATTAAGGCTGTTTTGGACCCCCTCCCCCCCCCCTCCGTCACGGAACCGTCACAATAATCCTATCCCCCCCCCCCCTCTTAATTACGTCACATTTGCTCCCCCCCCCCCCCCTTCATGAATAATCATAATCGCTTCGAGCGTGCATATTTGGCCAGTTTCGCGCCGTAATGCAAGCAAAGCTCAAAGAAACAGTTTTCGCATGCGGGCAACTCCATTGAATTCGACCACACTACTGTCAATAATACATCATACATCGTCGCAAGCATGAAGGTCTTCTTCATTCTAGGCCGCGGGGCTACCCGGCATATCTCCTTCGAGGTCAAAGTGATTTTTACCAATCCAGACAGCCTAGCCTGTTTCAGGCAGTCAACTTTATCTCATCTCTGTGCCTCAGATAGGGCAGCAACTTGATGCGCGTGACTCTAATGTAATAATTACTCGGTTTGGTCAAACGCGCCGGATGCCCAACTAGGCAGCAACTAGCTCTTATTTGGCTTGTCTTGCTTATGAATATGTTTCTGCAGCATCACGTTTAAAGCGAAATAGAGAGAGCAGATCTTGCACGACCGGCCGAAAAAGCAAATGCAAGTGGACTGCCTGGTACTGATGTCATATCATCGAGCGCGTAGATCAATATTACCCACGACATGAATCAATTTTAGTAACCACTAAATACTATCGTGCATCATAGACCACGATAATGAATTTTAATTCAAAATGTGACATCACGCCAGCCTAAACCCCCGTCACAAACCGTCACAATTGTTCAGACCCCTCCCCCCCCCCTTTTGCGTGACGTAATTTATGAACGGCCCCTGTAGAAGTCGCCACGGTGAACGTTCTAGCCTTGGATTTTATCGTTTTACATCTAAGAATAACCCCTGACAACAGAAATGGATAAAAGGTAGAACTGGTTGGCCCGCCTTGCCCGTAGCAGACCGTGGCGTATGGTCGGGCTACGCCCAACTAATGGATGCCCATACAGTGGAAATCGTGATACTTGTCGTTAAAATTTTTTGGGTGTGTTTTAATGTTAGCTTGATTTTTTAACATTAACTGTATGCAGTATTGAAAATCTGACAACACAGTGTTGTTGACCAAACATTTGTAAACAAGTACCGGAAATAAGTAAGTGTCACGTGACTAACACGTCTGTTTGTTTTTGTTTTTAAGTGTCCCAGTCCAAAATACGGATTTGTAGCATATTTCTCAGCTCTGAGGCAGCAGATCAACACTAAATTTGGTATATAAGAGAAAAACAAACCTGCCAAACGTTTGGTCGAGTCATATTTCAAACCCGGGAAATACTTTGTGTGTTTTCATGGGAGACACGTTTGTTTAGGTCGAAAAGCGTTTAACATGCTGCTTTGCACAGTGGGCATTATACGCAACAGTACATCGATTTGTATACCGAGGGATGGCTATTGAACCATAGACACCTATGTTTACAACGTAACAGTTAATTTTACCGTCAAAATTCTGCTTGCAAACGTTGAATCTTAAAAAACACGCCATTTTCGAGTGAATCTCATTACGTTATTGTAACAATTTCATAATATTAATTAAAGTTTCGATGGTGTGGCTAAAGACGGGAGCGGTTTCAATTGCGAAAACGGTTCTTCTAAGAACCAAACATCAACTAGCGAAAAAAAGCGGCGAGCAAGTAAAGAGGCAAGTCATGTGTGGGTACCTTTGAAGCGAAGAAAGGCTCCGAGGGGTAATCCCGAAGCTGCCGCTTCGAAGCGATAGTCGCGGTCAGCAAAGCAGGTTCCTCAAAAAGCAGGACGAATGCTACTATCGCAGAGAGTGCAGCCAAGGAATTGGAGTCCCTCGCTGTACACATGCCAAATGTGTCCCATAGTGATGCAAGAGCGTTTGCATTACGAATGTACTACATAGAGGTGTCCAACGAAATGTCTCCCACTGATGCCCAAACAAATGTGAGTCACATGTTCCAGAACTATCGGACGCATTTGGTATGTGTACAGCGAGGGACTCCAATTCTTTGGCTGCACTCTCTGCGATAGTAGCATACGTCCTTCTGCTCTTTGAGGAACTTGCTTCGCTGACCGACTACCGCTTCAAAGCGGTAGCTTCGGGATTATCCCTCCGAGCCTTCCTTCGCTTCAACGATGCCCAAGCATGATTTGCCTCTTTACTAGTTCGCCACTTTTGTACGCTGGTTGATGCTTGGTTCTCGTATTCGCCGTTCCCATCTTCAGCCATAATACAAAACCTTTAATTAATTGCCAATAACGTCATAATTGTAATGAGATTCACTCGAAAATGGCGTGTTTTCTAAGCTTCAAAGTTTGCAAGCAGAATTTTGACGGTAAAATTAACTGTTACGCTGTAAACATAGGTGTCTATGGTGCAATAACCATCCCTCGGTATAAAAATCGATGTACTGTCGTGTATAACGCCCACTGTGCAAAGCAGCATGCTAAACGCTTTTCGACCTAAACAAATGTGTCTCCCATGAAAACACACAAAGTATTTCCCGGGTTTGAAATATTACTCGGCCAAACGTTTGGCAGGTTTGTTTTTCTCTTATATACCAAATTTAGTGTTGATCTGCTGCCTCAGAGCTGAGAAATATGCTACAGATCCGTTTTTTGGACTGGGGACACTTATAAACAAAAACAAACAGACGTGTTAGTCACGTGACACTTACTTATTTCCGGTACTTGTTTACAAATGTTTGGTCAACAACACTGTGTTGTCAGATTTTCAATACTGCATACAGTTAATGTTAAAAAATCAAGCTAACATTAAAACACACCCAAAAAATTTTAACGACAAGTATCACGATTTCCACTGTAGGTGTCTATGGTTCAATAGCCATCCCTCGGTATACAAATCGATGTACTGTTGCGTATAATGCCCACTGTGCAAAGCAGCATGTTAAACGCTTTTCGACCTAAACAAACGTGTCTCCCATGAAAACACACAAAGTATTTCCCGGGTTTGAAATATGACTCGACCAAACGTTTGGCAGGTTTGTTTTTCTCTTATATACCAAATTTAGTGTTGATCTGCTGCCTCAGAGCTGAGAAATATGCTACAAATCCGTATTTTGGACTGGGACACTTAAAAACAAAAACAAACAGACGTGTTAGTCACGTGACACTTACTTATTTCCGGTACTTGTTTACAAATGTTTGGTCAACAACACTGTGTTGTCAGATTTTCAATACTGCATACAGTTAATGTTAAAAAATCAAGCTAACATTAAAACACACCCAAAAAATTTTAACGACAAGTATCACGATTTCCACTGTAACGTCGGGAGGAATGCAGTGACGTATTATGAATATGTTTAGCGTCAACACGAAGGCAATTAGTTAATTGAATAATTAATTAACGCAACTGACAGAGGAGAAAGGACAAAACGTTTCCAAACAACGCTTCGCTCGCTGTCCTTCCTCCCACCGCGCATCAAATGCCCAAGGCAGAAACGGCTTAACAAAGTGACTCCCATGCCAGTTGCAAGACATACGAAGACATCCCGATCCAGTAGTACGTCTACGTCACGATGATTGGGAAGTGTTTGTCGTATGTGTAAAACAACCCTTACGTTCACCCGCTCACTCGATCGTTCGCCGTACATCCTCCAACACCATCGCAATTACCAATAACTCCCGATAATAACTAAGGTATGCAATTACTCCATACCTCGAATCTGATTGGTTCCCCAACATTGTGGTGACCGTGGACAGAATTGAGTACAGCAGGTTCGCCAGACCCTCTTTCCACGTAGCGGTGATGTAATCCATCCGCAGCTGTGGGAATCAGGGTCTGGGTACGAGACTACCCCCCCCCCCCCCCCCCCCAACCCCCCCAAATATCGAGGTGGGGAGCTCAGCCCCCCCCCCCTTGCGCTACCACTTAGTTGCGAGCGCGTATTCTTCGAGATTGCTGTACTGTCTGTGAGATTAAATAGGGTTAGTCTACCTCGTTATGACGATCGATACACTGGACTGGGGACCAGGATAAGTACGACTTCTCCTGGTCCCAGTCCATTGTAATCGATCGTCGACGTCAATAACGGGCTTGCGAGACTATTAGACTTATTTATCGGTGTGGATGAAACGAAGGCAAGTTCTATGGCACGAATCATGGTCCGTTCCGAAGAAAGATACTGAAGCCTGAGCTGTGTTGGAACGTTAACGGGTGATTAAGGTACCGCCGGCCGGAGCTGGCTTAATAGCTTCATGACAGAAAGACGATTTAATAGCTGCTTCATCTTGCATGTGCATAAAGAGCTAGCAGAATGCATTAATCTCGAGGATGTAGCAGCGAATTTGGGACATTTCCCACCGAAAAAAAAATGGCACATGTTTTATTTTGGACCACTTTTTATCGGTGGGGGCGGAGGGAGGGTCGCGGTGTACGGATATGAATATGATTATCTTTTAACCCCCCCCCCCCCCCCCCCCCCAATATGGACACCCTCCGCTGCCCCTGTGTACAGTACTGTAGTGTAGTTTCTCTTGTCTCGTTCCCTGACGCGTAATATCATAGGGAAAAGTTATAAATGTCCAGGCTGGATTTTGTAGCAACCCAT